>OX384033.1:29848443-29985943 GCA_947534325.1 Agonum fuliginosum | reverse complement strand
ACCATTTTCTCTTCGAAAAAAAAGGAAAATTTTAGCTTCACCAAGGCCTATAAAAATTTTTAATATAATGTATATTATAGGAATTTGTCTAAGAAATTCAATTCCGGAAACCGGAGGTCATTATCTCAATTAGTTCAGAAATTATAGTAAGAAAATCACAAAAATTAAAGAAAAAAAATAAAAATTATTTACATTCTTTGTTAAAAATGTTGCTATACAAGGGTCCCCAAAATCTGAAAATTTTAATTTGGATAGAAAAATGTCTGCTAAATTGAATATTTAAAACCGGAAGTCGATATGTTCATCTGTTTGAAAGTTACAGTTGCAATAGGAAAAATTCAACATTTTTGCAAAGAGCAAACAAAACGCTCCGCTTGTCTTTATCATAACTTGCGAACCATTGATCTGGGGAAAAATTGATTTATATCAAAATTGTAGCAAATTTTATTCTCTACAACTTTGTAATAAGTACTTGTACTCTACAATGCAGCGATAACGAGATATGATAGAAAAACCAGATTTTGGTAGCCATTTTGTGGTCCCCACGCCCCCGCTCACCACCTACGGGTCAGGACTTTTGATATGTTCATTACTAGACCTTCCCGAACAATGCTACCAAGTTTCAAAACTTTCGGATTTTGAACCGTCATTTTTCCTATTTTGACTGGACTATATGCACAAGGACTAGATTTAAAACGATCAAGTAGTCAGTTCGAAGCATCCGAGTGCGACTTGAACCACGGAACTCCGGGTTCGTACGTCATCGCATGTAGTGAGCTGTGCTTAAACCAGCATAGCTACTGTCTCGACTTTCGACTAAATATGATTTATCGAATATTCGATTGTATTGCGTACCTGTAATAACAAGTAAGGGTGTAATGATGGATCCTCCACATTGGTATTCATATGCAGAGTTTTTAGAATTAAAATGGTAAAGGACAATGTGCCATGGAAATTCTCCTCTTACTGCATCATAGTCTTCTACTACATCCGTGCCTCCAGAAGAAATAAGCTGGCCGCATTCTAAAATAAAAACGAATTTGTATCATTTTCTTATATTTTAAAATTGATTTTTTACGGGCAAGATAATTTATCAGCTTGCATCTCAAATAATTACTACATTCATACAGGCCAGAGTGATTTATAACTTCGTGTGCATATATATTTTAATAACAGTATAGTGCTTAGTTTACTGATTATTATGGAACAAAAAGAATTTTTTAAAAATTCATAAATTTAAGGGCAGTTTTCGCAAGAAGTACATTCTTGATATTCTGTATTTATCACGCCTTTTGCCCAATCGGTATAGATTTTCCATGATCGATAGTGTCAATGGGCACTCTAGGATCAATGTAGCTTAATGGCAAGTAGATTTTCGTGCAGTTAAACTGGATTCGAACTTGATTTGCCCCCATATTTACCAATCCCTATTTACCACCGTCCCTTTTTTACCACCGTAATTCTTTTACCAATCCATTTTTTACCAACATTATACTTTTACCAATCCATTTTTTACCACCGTCCCTTTTTACCACTAATTCTTTTTACCACCAACGTATTTACCAACGTATTCTTTTACCAATCCATTTTTACCACCGTCCCTATTTTTACCACTTATTCTTTTTACCACCAACATATTTACCAACGTGTTTTTTTACCAAACCATTTTTACCACCGTATCTTTTTTAACAAAGCTAACAACACCGTACTAAAGTCCCACAAACTCGGTTTTGATATTTACTACACTAACAAAGCTAACAAAACCGTACTAGACCCCCACAAACTTGGTTTTTGTTTTTAGTAGACTAACAAAGCTAACAAAACCGTACTAGAGCCCCACAAACTCGGTTTTGGTATTTACTACACTAACAAAGCTAACAAAACCGTACTAGAGCCCCACAAACTCGGTTTTGGTATTTGCTACACTAACAAAGCTAACAAAACCGTACTAGAGCCGCACAAACTCGGTTTTGGTATTTACTACACTAACAAAACCGTACTATAGCCTCACAAACTATTAATGGTAAAACGGAATAGCGGTGAAAAAGTATGGTGGTAAAATGTATTAGTGGTAAAACGAAATAGTGGTAAAAAGGATAGTGGTACAAATGCAGAGGTAAAAGTTGGAGTGGTAAAAATTGAGTGGTAAAAAATGGGTTAACGGTAAAACAGGATAGCGGTAAAAAAGAATGGTAGTAAAAATGCTGTGGTAAAAGTTGGAGTGGTAAAAATAGAATGCTAAATATGTAGCACAAAGTTCAGTCACGTTACGCACTCAGCTATCTAAAATGGTAAAAGCTTTTAAGTTTTGAAAGTTACCTGGTTCACATCTAATAAGAGGGTTGTCCCAAGACCCTCCACTACATTTTGACGTTTGAGAAACATCATCAGTTTGATAGTAGAAGCGGTAGCATCTACTTTGAGCCACTGTACCTTCTACTGCAGGTTTAGTACAGTCTATATCTCTTCCATCAAGAGTACATGTTACATTCACTGAAGTTGAGATTCTTGGCTCACACAATTCTAGAATAAAATACTGTTCCTTCAATTCGTTTGTATGAATAAAATAAAAATGTATACTTACGTCTACATTCTTGTAAAGGTAGATCGCTCCATACTCCACTAATACAAGTGTTAATTGGATTACTTGGATAAAGGCCGTACCCTGCTTTACATGTTATGTTTACTATTGAGTTTTTTTTGAATAGAAGTTCCTTTTACATGATCAGTTTCTCCTAGGACATTGTAGTCGCCATTTATTATATTTAAAGATGCACAGGTTCTGTCTCTACAAAAATAATATAATGATTCATAATCACATAAAACGGATACAAACATACACAACACATCTATTACAAATCTATTATTGATCTTACTCAAATTTTTAAAGTTTTGCTTCTCATATATCAATAATAATTATTATCATTATCAATCACCACAGGATGTTTAAAAATAGCATTGCTGGAAAATATGGATATACCATTTTATAGCAAATGTTATGCTCTACAATATCCTATATAACAATTTTTCTCATAATTTTAACCATACGAGATAAATAAAGAAAACTAAAAATGGCGGCTGTCTCTGGTACTTAACACTTTCACTTTCTTATATGAAAGTGAATAGTTTAATTGACATGTATGCCAATTTTCACACTTTAATCACAAAATGCATAGTTTTGTTCTATAACCGCAGGACTATAATTTGAATATATTTAAGTAAGCATAGAAATTTGTTTTTACTCCTAGTTAAAAACAGACCATAGTGTTATATGATTTTTATATTTGATTGTTCAGTACAAGGAAGGACTCACAAAATGTCCTGTTTTTTCTACTTAACTTCTACTTCATCAAATTTATTTTCACGTGCTTTAAGCTAAGATTCCAAATATTAAATAAATTAATTTCCTGGATCACATCTTAATTTAAATTAAATTAAGTTATCCATTTTATAATTCCAGATTCAGGAATAAAATTATACTTACATAGCTGTATATCTTCGTTGAAGTTTAATTTCTGGGACCTGTGAGACCTCTGTGACCATCCCTTTAATCCACGTCATATATGCTGAAATTTTTGTATAAACTCCATATTTATAATTATCACATTGTGAGTTATTTAAAGGTCCAACACTAACTATACCTCGAAGATAAAATTTTATTTTGTTTCTTCCATTGTCAGACTGTTTAAAAACTAGACCACCTCCGCTGTCGCCTTTACATGCACTAGTACCTAAAATAGTTTTTACATTATAATTGCTGTAGGTTTCATTTGATATAGTATGTATTGTATTGAATATGTACACATAACCCTAACGCATGCATTTGTATTATATTTTTGGACGTCATACCTATTTATAAAAAATATATGGTGGGTCTACTTTTTTGAATGACCTATAATAGCTAAAAAAAATTCGAACTTTTTTACCTTCCGCTTACCTGTAAAGGAAGGTATTGGAATCATGCAAAAAATCGGGTTGTGAGTTTTAAGTGGATGAGCACGAATTAGGGTCCTTACAACTCATTTTTGATAGTTTCTCGATGATGTCTGTATGTATGTGTGTGGTCCGGGCCGATGGCGGATGTCGTATAACTCAAATACGAATTACCCAAAAATGTTGATATTTGGTATTTTACAATTGTACTTATACGAATAGGAAGAGCTCATTAGATTTTGGTACAAATATCTTCACTGGAAGTGATATTTTTTGAAGATTGAAAAAGATAATTGTCAAAAATTTATATAAATTTGGATAAATATAGTATTTATTTGTAATAAGAATAAGAGGCAAAGTTATTTGCAACTTACATTATAAAAAAATTGTCTTTATCTGGTAGCATTAAAGAACTGCAGTAAAATTTCAAAAAATAATTTATCAGATAAAACGTTGAAATCTTGTTTGGTTGATTTTTGTTTCTGCGTAAAAAATATTGACAGGTGAGACGGGTGACAAGTTGGCATACTAGCGCTATATAAGTCCTAAGTAAGATATTAAATGTAGTAATTGAACGGAGGATGGCTTCAACACAGCAGAGTTTTCCTGTGAATGAACCTTTTTATTCAGGTGATGCAAATTTCTGTGTTTGAATATTTTAGATTTTTATTTGTATATTTTAAATGGGCACCGGATTGTACGTATACATTTCTGTTTAAAGTCTAGATATGGCGGAAGGTTATGTGATGGCCACGTCAGATTTTTTTACTAAACCACCGTGTACTGTAAAATCATGGCATGTGTAAAATCGCAACTACCGTAGAGCGTAAACATTAAAGATGTGTGATTGTTATGTTTACACTTCAGGAGGCCAAAGAAATAATTGTATTTAAAAATACAGTATAACAGTTTAAAATAGACATACCATTTGTCCACCCAGCACAGAACTTATCCTGTGTCACAAATCTTTGAAATTTTTCGGGCACCGCATCTAAACAGACTAGACGATCTATGTATGGAGCAGTTAATTTTTTTAAAGTGTCGCTAACTTTCAATTTCCCAGGCTTTATGGAACCCCATCCTACTACCTAAATGCAATACTTAAATTGTATGTGTCACTTAAATGAAAAATATCAAATCGAATTAATGACAGCAATGTTATTGCTACGTTTGACAATTTGATTTTGATTCGATATTGTTCATTTAAGGAAAACTTATGGGTCTATTCTGTATGTTTCTATAAGCGCTATAAGCTCTATAACTGTCGTTAGTTACAGAATGTAAGCAAATTGCGATTCTGTATGTTTCTATAGCAGCCACTATAGAGTTATAGAATTTCTATAAGTTTTATGGACAGGATTTCCTGGCCATAAGTCGTTACAGCGCTCTATAACCTAACAAAAAAATGAATAATTTCAATCCAATGCCAGTTTTTATACATTTGTTAATGGATGAAGACTACAAAAGATTTGTTTTAATTTATAAAAATTTTAATACAGAAATTACATGCGGTCAGAAAGAAGATTTTTAAGAGATCGACAAAATTCATTTGATATTCCGGATGACATTTTCATAAATTATTACCGTTTAAGTAAACCGTTAGTAGTTTAACTAGCGTCAGGCCCCGCTACGCGGGCCTTCGGCTAGGTCGCGCTGCCGCGCGACAAGGGAGATTCGCCTACTTCGCGGGCTCTGAATGTGGGACAATTCGGCACTTCGTGCCTCAATTATAAAGATTTTAACATAATTTAGACTCTACCGCTGCCGCGCGACAAGGGGACTTCGCCCGCTTCGCGGGCTTAAGCTCCGCGGACTCTGAATGTGAGACAATTTGGCACTTCGTGCCTCAATTATAACGATTTTAACATTCAGACTCTACCGCTCCGTGCGACAAGGAGGATTCGCCTGCTTCGCGGGCTCTGAATGTGGGACAATTCGGCACTTCGTGCCTCAATTATAACGATTTTAACATAATTTAGACTCTAACGCTGCCGCGCGACAAGGGGAATTCGCCCGCTTCGCGGGCTTAAGCTCCGCGGACTCTGAATGTGAGACAATTCGGCACTTCGTGCCTCAATTATAACGATTTTAACATTCAGACTCTACCGCTGCGCGCGACAAGGAGGATTCGCCCATTTCGTGGGCTTAAGCTCCGCGGACCCTGAATGTGGGACAATTTGGCACTTCGTGCCTCAATTTTAACGATTTTAACATTCAGACTCTACTGCTGTGCGCGACAAGGGGGATCCGCCTGCTTCGCGGGCTTAAGCTCCGCGGACCCTAAATGTGGGACACACACCCACACTTCGTGCCTCAATTATAACAATTTTAACATTTAGACTCTACCGCTGCGCGCGACAAGGGAAATTCGCCCGCATCGCGGGCTTAAGCTCCGCGGACCCTGAATGTGGGACAATTTGGCACTTCGTGCCTCAATTTTAACGATTTTAACATTCAGACTCTACTGCTGTGCGCGACAAGGGGGATCCGCCTGCTTCGCGGGCTTAAGCTCCGCGGACCCTAAATGTGGGACACACACCCACACACACCCACACTTCGTGCCTCAATTATAACAATTTTAACATTCAGACTCTACCGCTGCGCGCGACAAGGGAAATTCGCCCGCATCGCGGGCTTAAGCTCCGCGGACCCTGAATGTGGGACAATTTGGCACTTCGTGCCTCAATTATAACGATTTTAACATTCAGACTCAACCGCTGCCGCGTGACAAGGAGGATTCGCCTGCTTCGCGGGCTCTGAATGTGGGACAATTCGGCACTTCGTGCCTCAATTATAACGATTTTAACATAATTTAGACTCTACCGCTGCCACGTGACAAGGGGAATTTGCCCGCTTCGCGGGCTTAAGCTCCGCGGACCCTGAATGTGGGACAATTTGGCACTTCGTGCCTTTATTTTAACGATTTTAACATTTAGACTCTACCGCTGTGCGCGACAAGGGGGATCCGCCCGCTTCGCGGGCTTAAGCTCCGCGGACCCTGAATGTGGGACAATTTGGCACTTCGTGCCTCAATTATAACGATTTTAACAGTCAGACTCTACCGCTGCGCGTGACAAGGGGGATTCGCTCGCATCGCGGGCTTAAGCTCCGCGGACCCTGAATGTGGGACAATTTGGCACCTCGTGCCTCAATTATAACGATTTTAACATTCAGACTCTACCGCTCCGCGCGACAAGGAGGATTCGCCTGCTTCGCGGGCTCTGAATGTGGGACAATTCGGCACTTCGTGCCTCAATTATAACGATTTTAACATAATTTAGACTCTACCGCTGCCGCGCGACAAGGGGAATTCGCCCGCTTCGCGGGCTTAAGCTCCGCGGACCCTGAATGTGGGCCAATTTGGCACTTCGTGCCTTTATTTTAACGATTTTAACATTTAGACTCTACCGCTGTGCGCGACAAGGGGGATCCGCCCGCTTCGCGGGCTTAAGCTCCGCGGACCCTGAATGTGGGACAATTTGGCACTTCGTGCCTCAATTATAACGATTTTAACAGTCAGACTCTACCGCTGCGCGTGACAAGGGGGATTCGCTCGCATCGCGGGCTTAAGCTCCACGGACCCTGAATGTGGGACAATTTGGCACCTCGTGCCTCAATTATAACGATTTTAACATTCAGACTCTACCGCTCCGCGCGACAAGGAGGATTCGCCTGCTTCGCGGGCTCTGAATGTGGGACAATTCGGCACTTCGTGCCTCAATTATAACGATTTTAACATAATTTAGACTCTACCGCTGCCGCGCGACAAGGGGAATTCGCCCGCTTTGCGGGCTTAAGCTCCGCGGACTCTGAATGTGAGACAATTCGGCACTTCGTGCCTCAATTATAACGATGTTAACATTCAGACTCTACCGCTGCGCGCGACAAGGAGGATTCGCCTGCTTCGCGGTCTCTGGGTGTGGGACAATTCGGCACTTCGTGCCTCAATTATAACGATTTTAACATAATTTAGACTCTACCACTGCCGCGCGACAAGGGGAATTCGCCCGCTTCGCGGGCTTAAGCTCCGCGGACTCTGAATGTGAGACAATTCGGCACTTCGTGCCTCAATTATAACGATTTTAACATTCAGACTCTACCGTTGCGCGCGACAAGGAGGATTCGCCCATTTCGCGGGCTTAAGATCCGCGGACCCTGAATGTGGGACAATTTGGCACTTCGTGCCTCAATTTTAACGATTTTAACATTCAGACTCTACCGCTGTGCGCGACAAGGGGTATCCGCCTGCTTCGCGGGCTTAAGCTCCGCGGACCCTGAATGTGGGACACACATCCACACACACCCACACTTCGTGCCTCAATTATAACAATTTTAACATTCAGACTCTACCGCTGCGCGCGACAAGGGAAATTCGCCCGCATCGCGGGCTTAAGCTCCGCGGACCCTGAATGTGGGACAATTTGTCACTTCGTGCTTCAATTATAACGATTTTAACATTCAGACTCAACCGCTGCCGCGTGACAAGGAGGATTCGCCTGCTTCGCGGGCTCTGAATGTGGGACAATTCGGCACTTCGTGCCTCAATTATAACGATTTTAACATAATTTAAACTCTACCGCTGCCACGTGACAAGGGGAATTTGCCCGCTTCGCGAGCTTAAGCTCCGCGGACCCTGAATGTGGGACAATTTGGCACTTCGTGCCTTTATTTTAACGATTTTAACATTCAGACTCTACCGCTGTGCGCGACAAGGGGGATCCGCCCGCTTCGCGGGCTTAAGCTCCGCGGACCCTGATTGTGGGACAATTTGGCACTTCGTGCCTCAATTATAACGATTTTAACAGTCAGATTCTACCGCTGCGCGCGACAAGGGGGATTCGCCCGCTTCGCGGGCTTAAGCTCCGCGGACCCTGAATGTGGGACAATTTGGCACTTCGTGTCTCAATTATAACGATTTTAACATTCAGACTCTACCGCTGCGCGCGACAAGGGGGATTCGCCCGCTTCGCGGGCTTAAGCTCCGCGGATCCTGAATGTGGGACAATTTGGCACTTCGTGCCTCAATTATAACGATTTTAACATTCAGACTCTACCGCTGCGCGCGACAAGGGGGATTCGCCTGCTTCGCGGGCTTAAGCTCCGCGGACCCTGAATGTGGGATAATTTGGAACTTCGTGCCTCAATTATAACGATTTTAACATTCCGACTCTACCGCTGCGCGCGACAAGGGGGATTTGCCCGCTTCGCGGGCTTAAGCTCCGCGGACCCTGAATGTGGGACAATTTGGCACTTCGTGCCTCAATTACCTATAACGATTTTAACATTTAGACTCTACCGCTGCGCGCGACAAAAAGTAGTTATCTTCTAGCCCTTTAGTTTAAAAAAAATATATAACTCGATGGATTTGTGATAAATTCCGAGGAAACTATAAAACAGGAAAATGCTAATATAAAATGTTTATAATTTACACTGACTGTAATATAAGTAGGTACTAAATTTTCTGACGTCTTTTGATGTGATTATTGGAATATACCAAGTAGGTAGTCATTAGTGTTTTAAAAACAAATAAAAAAAAATTGTGAAAACTGAAAAAATGCTTTTTGTCCGACTAAAAACAAAAGTCAAATTGTCGAAAGTCAGTTTATTGCATACTGTACATTTTGTGTCCTTATTATGACCTTTAATTTGAAATCAATCGCGATATAATTTAAAACATATTCAGAAAAAACAAATTCCGCTCACCGAGTGCAATTTATACTTAGTAAACAGCCATAATTTTGGGCAACATTAGACGATAATGTTTAATACCAATCATGATTATATTAAATTTTTATTGAAAAACAAATGCCGATCATAGAAGCCATATTTTGTACCCCTTGGTGCTTATTATAATACCATACATACTTTTGTAAAAACAGATTTGATACTTGATACAAGTTCAATAACAATCTAGATCATCTCTAGTCCGCGTCGTGTCCCGTGCTTGTCCAGTTGTTATTTAATGGGCGTATCCAGGATAAAGATCGCAAGGGCGGCTTGGGCAGGACAAACTCAAACTCAACCAAAACTCAAGTACAATAGATAAAAATCCCAATTATCGGACTCCATTGTTAAATTTGTATATTAATTTGACATTTAAAACTTTCAGTAAAATACTGAGAAATAGTATTATCCACGGATATTGGATATATAGATACCTAATTTTAATTGAACATTTACACTTGGGTCAAAATATATTACTATAAATACTACAGTAATAAATAACAATATGATTCAACTTCACAGTGCATTGTTAAGTTGAATAAAAAATTTCAAAAAATATATTACAAATTTATACAAAAGCATGTAATGCGTGCTCCATCTTTAAATACTCAATAAAATTTTCAAAATACTTCTACCTTATCAAATATAAAAGATAAATCCAAATAAAATTTCAAATTGGAAACGTCAAATCTGACAGTAGACAAAAAAAATCATTTTTATCAAAAAGAAAACAAAACTTCCATGGCATGCTCCCATTTGCGTTCCGTGCATTTTTCAGTTTTTTCTTAATAACTTTCTTAATATACCCAATATTGGGTTGAAACATGCATAGAAATATAGTCAAATTCATCCTCTACCTATATGTCAAATGAAAAAAACAATCGAATAACGTATAATGCCCGTATCCAAGGAGTCAAAAAAATCACTGTTTTTCAACTCCCCTGCGACTACCACGCCATCTACAATATTCATATACCCAAAAGGCACTACTTCACATGAACCTCTATGAAATAAAAAAAAGTTCATAAAAATCGGTTCACCCGTTTAGGCAGTAGGCGAGTCTAAAAACGGTTGCTAAGTTGCTGAAAATGATCTCAAGCCTTTTAGTATATAAGACTAGCGTCAGGCCCCGCTACGCGGGCCTTCGGCTAGGTCGCGCTGCCGCGCGACAAGGGTGATTCGCCCGCTCCGCGGGCTCAAGTTCCACGCACCCTGAATGTGAGACAATTCGGCACTTCGTGCCTCAATTATAACGATTTTAACATTCAGACTCTACCGCTGGGCGCGACAAAGGAAATTCGCCCGCTTCGCGGGCTTAAGCTCCGTGAACCCTGAATGTGGGACAATTTGGCACTTCGTGCCTCAATTATAACGATTTTAACATTCAGACTCTACCGCTGCGCGCGACAAAGGAAATTCGCCCGCTTCGCGGGCTTAAGCTCCGCGGATCCTGAATGTGGGACAATTTGGCACTTCGTGCCTCAATTATAACAATTTTAACATTCAGACTCTACCGCTGCGCACGACAAGAAGGACTCGCCCGCTTCGCGGGCTTAAGCTCCGCGGACCCTGAATGTGGGACAATTTGGCACTTCGTGCCTCAATTATAACGATTTTAACATTCAGACTCTACCACTGCGCGCGACAAGGGGGATTCGCCCGCTCCGCGGGCTTAAGCTCCGCGGACCCTGAATGTGGGACAATTTGGCATTTCGTGCCTCAATTACCTATAACGATTTTAACATTTAGACTCTACCGCTGCGCGCGACAAAAATTAGTTATCATCTAGCCCTTTAGTTTAAAAAAAATTATATAACTCGATGGATTTGTGATAAATTCCGAGGAAACTATAAAACAGGAAAATGCTAATATAAAATGTTTATAATTTTCACTGACTGTAATATAAGTAGGTACTAAATTTTCTGACGTCTTTTGATGTGATTATTGGAATATACCAAGTAGGTAGTCATTAGTGTTTTAAAAACAAATAAAAAAAATTGTGAAAACTGAAAAAATGCTTTTTGTCCGACTAAAAACAAAAGTCAAATTGTCGAAAGTCAGTTTATTCCATACTGTACATTTTGTGTCCTTATTATGACCTTTAATTTGAAATCAATCGCGATATAATTTAAAACATATTCAGAAAAAACAAATTCCGCTCACCGAGTGCAATTTATACTTAGTAAACAGCCATAATTTTGGGCAACATTAGACGATAATGTTTAATACCAATCATGATTATATTAAATTTTTATTGAAAAACAAATGCCGATCATAGAAGCCATATTTTGTACCCCTTGGTGCTTATTATAATACCATACATACTTTTGTAAAAACAGATTTGATACTTGATACAAGTGCAATAACAATCTAGATCATCTCTAGTCCGCGTCGTGTCTCGTTCTTGTCCAGTTGTTAGTTAATGGGCATATCCAGGATAAAGATCGCAAGGGAGGCTTGGGCAGGACAAACTCAAACTCAACCAAAACTCAAGTACAATAGATAAAAATCCCAATTATCGGACTCCATTGTTAAATTTGTATATTAATTTGACATTTAAAACTTTCAGTAAAATACTGAGAAATAGTATTATCCACGGATATTGGATATATAGATACCTAATTTTAATTGAACATTTACACTTGGGTCAAAATATATTACTATAAATACTACAGTAATAAATAACAATATGATTCAACTTCACAGTGCATTGTTAAGTTGAATAAAAAATTTCAAAAAATATATTACAAATTTATACAAAAGCATGTAAACATAATGCGTGCTCCATCTTTAAATACTCAATAAAATTTTCAAAATACTTCTACCTTATCAAATATAAAAGATAAATCCAAATAAAATTTCAAATTGGAAACGTCAAATCTGACAGTAGACAAAAAAATCATTTTTGTCAAAAAGAAAACAAAACATCCATGGCATGCTCCCATTTGCGTTCCGTGCATTTTTCAGTTTTTTCTTAATAACTTTCTTAATATACCCAATATTGGGTTGAAACATGTATAGAAATATAGTCAAATTCATCCTCTACCTATATGTCAAATGAAAAAAACAATCGAATAACGTATAATGCCCGTATCCAAGGAGTGAAAAAAATCACTGTTTTTCAACTCCCCTGCGACTACCACGCCATCTACAATATTCATATACCCAAAAGGCACTACTTCACATGCACCTCTATCAAATAAAAAAAAGTTCATAAAAATCGGTTCATCCGTTTAGGCAGTAGGCGAGTCGAAAAACGGTTGCTAAGCTGCTGAAAATGATCTCAAGCCTTTTAGTATATAAGATTAATAATTTACAAATTCATGTTTTACCACCATCGCGAACTACTGCTATAGTCCAGTCATTTTAGCAAAAAAATGGGCTCAACCTCGGAATGAGAGATAATAAGCTGGAAACTCGTATACACCTTCATTTTTGCGTTCTAAAAGTTGTCTCAAAAGTCTCATAAAATCTCGTGTCTGCGTCGTAAGTTATTCAAGGTCAAAGGTCACAAAACTCGGTTTTTCGAGATTATCTAGGTTTCTATGGCTCCAATGATGTTAATCTATTATAAAAATTGTAGAGAATAAAATTTCCTACAACTTTGGTATTAAAAAAAAATTTCTCCGATCAATAGTTCAAAAGTTACGGCCGAAAGAAAAAGGAACGCTTTAAAAAAATTTAATTATGGCATTACTTTATGTCATAATGTACAATAACGACTGTAACTTTTCAACACATTAAAATATTGACTTCCGGTCTGAAGCATTCAATTCTTAAGACTATTTTCAATCTACAATACAATTTTTAAAATTTTGGAGGTCCTAGTTTAGCCAAAGTTTAAACAAAAAAATAATTATTTTTTTGTATTTTCTTAAATTATTGTGTTTAATCAGCTCTAATTTCTGAATGAATCAAGATATCAACTTTCGGTTTTCAGCATTGAATTCCTGAGACTTTTTGCTATAAGGTATATTATTTCAAAAATGGTTAAAAAGACTTTGGTAACCTGAAATTTTAAGTTTTTCTCCGAGAGAATATAGTGAAATTTTAGTTTTGTTATAAATTACTTTAAATTTTAGGTCATCACATACCTTTAAAAGATATAAAAAATATTGTTTCTTATAGAAAAACGTCCCAGAAATCCAATGCTGGAATCCGGAAGTCGATATCTTAATTAGTTCAGATATTAGAGCTGATTAAATACAATAATCTATAACAAAATTAAAATTTCACTATATTCTCTCGGAGAAAAACTTAAAATTTCAGGTCAACAAAGTACTTTAAACCATTTTTGAAATAATGTACCTTATAGAAAAAAGTCTCAGGAATTCAATGCTGAAAACCGAAAGTTGATATCTCGATTCATTCAGAAATTAGAGCTGATTAAACACAATAATTTAAGAAAATACAAAAAAAAAATAATTTTTTTTGTTTAAATTTTGGCTAAACTTGTAATCTCCAAAATTTTAAAAATTGTATTGTAGATAGAAAATAGTCTTAAGAATTGAATGCTTCAGACCGGAAATCAATATTTTCATGTGTTGAAAAGTTACAGTCGTTTTTGTAGATTATGACATAAAATAATGCCATAATTAAATTTTTAAAAAGCGTTCCTTTTTCTTTCGGCCGTAACTTTTGAACTATTGATCGGATAAATTTTTTTTTAATATCAAAGTTGTAGGAAATTTTATTCTTTACAATTTTTATAATAGGTTAACTTCATTGGAGCTATAGAAACCTAGATAATCTCGAAAAACCAAGTTTTGTGACCTTTGACCTCGAATAACTTATGACGCAGACACGAGATTTTATGAGACTTTTGAGACAACTTTTAGAACGCCAAGATGAAGGTGTATACGAGTTTCCAGCTTATTATCTCTCATTCCGAGGTGAAACTCTAATTTGACTGGACTACTATACCAATTCACTTGAAGGTATTAGCAACTTTAAATTTTTTGGGTAATGGATCTTATCAGACACCAGTTGGAAATTTTTGTTGGACTTGCCTAAGTCAACCTCTTATTAGTCGAGCCATAAATGAAATATGTAAGCTAATATCATTAAATTTAATGGAAGAATGGGTAGAATTTCCATCCGCAATAATTTCGAAAAATAATGTTTAACTACGGAAAACATAATCATATTCCATAGCATTTAAATATTCTTCATACTGTTCTTCGGCATAGTCATAAAGTAAGAAGGTAATATAGAGTCACAGGTTGCCCAGGAAAACGTACAGCACGTGACGTCATGAAAATAGTTCTGCCACAGAACACCGCAGTGCTAGTGTACACTATTATATTGCATTTCAAATTAAATATGAAGGAAATTCAATAATACATTTCAAAATAAAATTGAAAGTAATAAAATATTTTTGACAGATATTGTTTCTACCTTTTCAACAAGCAACGTGAAAAAAATTTGTGTCATTTATCTCATAAAGTTATTATTATTTATTTTATTATTTAAAATTCTGTGAAACAATAATTGGTACTTCTAACGTGGTATTTTACCAACTACCAGAAAAGGAATTAACAAGTATGAAGTGATAAATATACGCCGTCGACTTATCCGTCAGCTGCAAATACCAGCGATTTAACGCCCATGTCCACTGTCAAAGCTGATACTACATGTGAACTTTGCTTTAAATCAAGGTACGTATTATCTATAACACTCACATCAAATAAAATATTCTTTAAGTTCAACGTTTTGCATTTTAGGCTGAAGAACGTCCTGAATACTTTGGAACATGAATTCTACTGAAACTGTCACTAATACAAACACACAGAAATTAAGAAACGGATTAATCCATTAATCATCGACATAACTAGATGTATCAAAAAATCAACATGGTCTTTTTACATAAAACTTGATTTAAAGATTAGATTCATAAGCGACAGCTGAGTAAGATAACGAGATTTAAGAAGTAAGAAGAGTTTATAATATTGTTGATTTTCTATTTCTTTAAGAGTACGTTTGCCTGTCAGCGCCAATTGATTTGTACCGGTCTTACGTAGAACTACTTCCAAAAAGAAACAAATATTCCTAATAGATGGCCTAACACTCGAACACTGCATCATAGCACTGCTCGACAAGGGGAACAGGGAAGGTGATTCATAGTAAACATACCGCTATTTTGCTTATCTCACTATCTGATCTCTGATCTGCTCGACTGGTTGGACTGTGTGAAGAAATTTTTCCGAAATGCGGAGACTGCTAACTTTTACACTTTTAGTCCGCATCGTATTATTTGTTCTTATCTTTATTCAAAAATTTAGAATAAGAACTTTGTATATCTTTATCCGTTCACGTAATTTTTAAGTTGAATTTCAACAAAAGAATGATTATAAACAAATAACATTTTAATGTAAATGTATATAAATAATTTTTCTTCGTATACAGGTGTTTACTAAATTTGTCTCAATCGATTATGTAATTTGTTATTAGAATTTTAAAAAAATGATAAATACAAATATTGTAGCGCCTAAAAAGTACTTTATTTTCAATCTTTTGAATAAGGAATATATAGGTAGTGAAATATATTTTCAATCAGAATTTTCGCAATTTTACTACAGTAGCAGATCAGAATTTTTTGCATAGTGTATTGAATTCGGTTTTGATTTGAAGTACTTTTTGGACGCTGCAATGTTTGTGGTTACCATTTCTTATTATTTCTAATAACAAATGAGATAATCGAGTGAGATAAATATTAAAATTTTTGTGTTATGCTTTTATTATAAACAAACGACATGATGATAAAGAGTAAACTTGAGTGGTTGAGTGCCATGCACTTTTATGCAATGCAATGGTGACTTCAACATGATACTTTGTACCTGTTTATCTGTTAGGGTTAATTGCATCTTTAATACTATAAGAGGCTTACAGTAATTACAGTTAGTTTAGTTTTGAATTTTAGCCATTATATCATAGTACCGATTAATTTGGTAAGCAGAAATTTATGCAAAATATACAAGGGTAATACCCCAAGAGGTGATATTTTCTATGAAATTATTTGGTCGTATACACGGCAACAGTTTCACGACACGTATAGTTGCAGTTCCGAAGGCCTGAATCGTGCATTCTCAGTCACACTTCATCCCATGTGTAGGTTCTATTTTTAGTTTCTATGTTTTTTTTCAATTGTTGAAACGTATAAATATAATTAATACTTTTATCTACGACTGTTGTTAAAAGTGGACCTTTTAACGGTTGCTTAGCAAGTTAAAAGTGTTACTTTATGTCAGTGTTAAAAGTAACATAGCAACGTGTTAAAAGTTATTTTATTTATACTTTTGACACGTTGCTAACGATTTGTATCAATAAATCAACAAATATAATATTACCTGTCGAAATATCATTCTTCAATTTTTAGTTTACACTAAGAAGGTCGTAGATAAAATATTGTATGATATATTGTAAGTGATTTTGTCATTCGTGGGGTTTCTTCCCCACTCATTCATAAAATATCACTTTTAACATTTATATCATAAATAACTATTATGACATCATCATGATAAGAATAGATACATGAATATAGCACAATAGTATTTTGTGTACCTAGGGAGGGAAGCGTGCTATTACTCCCGCGGGCGAAGCGGCGACCCGAGTCGAAGGCGAGTCCGAGCGAGGGCGCCGGCTTCGCTCAAGGGAGTAATAGCTATTACTCCCGCGGGCAAAGCGGCGGCCCGAGCGTGGGCGCCGGCTTCGCCCAAGGGAGGAATAGCCTTCCCTCCCGTGGGACTCACAATATTTTACGTCACGAGGGTAGTATATCAGGCAGGCAACATTCAAACCACCAGCCCTATGAATATTACAATTACGAACTGCCCCAACATGCAGTTTATTGTTCAGAAATAAAAGATTTATATAATAATTTTTTAATTAAAAAATTTTTGTTTGAATTTTTTGTTAGTTTTTGAATTTTTCTTTAATTTTTAATTTATAAAGTCTCGAAATCACCTTTCTTGCAAGCGGGAGGAAAACACTGTTTCCGCCCTCGCTAGTACCTGATGAAGTAAATATTATAAAGAATGATTTATTTCGTCATGTGTTATACGATCGAATACTAGCACACGACATCCCGCTTGCTTACCTATGAAAAGTTCATACTCAAAAATTTTGACCTAGTACTAAAACCTCCCCTTATGGAATATGAGGCGGGAGGTAAAAGTTTGTTGAAAGTATGAAAACAAATTCAGAAACATTGAAATATGCGATATTCGGTGTATTGTTTAGAAACAATAATGGACCAATAATTAGCCAATAGGGAGCGGGTGGAGCGTGGAGATTAACCCTTCCGTAATTAGCAATGTGTACCGTTAATTTTAAGCAGTGTTATATTTTATAAGAAATTCAAAATTCTATCTGTTTTGTGTTTCCTAACAGTGTAGACGTGAATATTGAGTGTGGTTTTTATTAATGAATATTTTCTATTTTATTTCACTTGTGTTTGTGCAATATTTGAACAATTACATTATGGGTAAAAAAAGTGAAATTCGCGCGTTTCGAAGTCGTAAACGTCAGAAACAACGCTTTTCTTTATCTGAATTCAGGTATGTTTATGTTTTCTTGGATTTTTTTTTAAATAAAAGTAAAATAAATAACATTTTACCATCAATATGGTGTAGTAGTTTTGAATAAAAATATCGAGTGACACTTACTTGAGCAAATTTAAATTGATTAAATCTTATTTGCATTCTACTATCAAAAAGGATAGCTTACATTCAGATTGAAAACTATACGGTATCAAAAATTAATACAGATGAAGTTAAAAAAATTTGCTTATATGAAAGCGCTAAATATTTTAATATTGTTCTGTATTAGTTTCAGAATTTTGTATTATACATATTCTGTTATATATATATATATATATATATATATATATATATATATATAAACATTGTTTGTTATAATATATTTCAGAAATATGAATAACACAAACAGCTGTGGTTATATTCTGATTCATTTCAAATTTGCCACGGTTCATGCCCGCCCATGCTGCATGCTGCATTACCGATCCGATGTGGTGGACATCTGTGTAAGAAAGGGAGAACTATTTGTCGACAAATTTTGCTACTCAAGACAAATATTTTACTTTATTTTTTGTCATCATTTTCTCAAATACTAGTGCATCAATCCAGATGAAATTTTACATTTGTGACACATTGTACATACTTTACTCGATGAGATAAAATTTAACTTGTTTTTTTATCCAGTTGGCAAAATAAAAATTATAATTTCTTCAACAACAACATATAATGAATCAAAATATATTCATCGAGTAAACAAAAAAATATGCTTTATAAATATGTATATTATGGGGGTATATTGTTTCAAAGAAATGAGAAAATGATGACAAAAAAATGTCATTATTGCATATACTTTCCGCCATACAGCAACGCACTCTTAAGATTTTCGTTAGCCTTTTTATAAAGTCAGGTAATACATTAATATTTAAATTTACCATAATTTTACTGTTTTTTTTATTTTTATAAAGTTAATGAAATGGTAAAGACATGGTACTTTTTATTGGTAACTACACTGCCCTGTGTGAAATTATTGCATAGATCATAGATGACCTCAATATTGAACACATTTTATTCGATAAATTTTCACTTTGAAAGACCACATTCATACCTTTAATAATTAAACGATAGAAAAATCTGCAGAAAAACATGAACGACAGCTGAAAAGTGAAGAGATTATGGATAAACGGTATTAAAGAAACGCTTCCTAATTAAACGATAGAAAGATCTGCAGAAAAACATAAACGACAGCTGAAGAGTGAGATAACGAGATTTAAGAAGAAAGAAGAGTTTATAATATTGTTGATTTTTTATTTCTTCAAGATTTTCGTTGCCTTTTTTGTAAATTCCGGTAATTCATTGATATTTAAAATTTTCCATAATTTTACTGTTATTTTTATTTTTAGAAAATAATGAAATGGTATAGACATGCTATTCTTTATTGGAAACTACACTGTCCTGTGTGAAATGTCGATTATTGCATAGATGACATCAAGCGAATTACAAGCAATAATGATAGCTCGGGAGGAAACTATGAATACATAATTATTTACATTTTTATTTATTATTATTACACACTTTTGATAATGAAATTTAGGAACCGAATTTAACTTAAATCGTTTAATCCTATTCATAGAAAAAAAATACTAATTATAAAGATGATTTCTTTTGGTAATAAATCCGGTCTTAATATTTTAGGTATAAGGTATTTTGTTAATTTCTGTATAACTTTGAAATAATAATAATTATTGAATAGAGATATCTTTATAATTAATATTTGAATAATTACAATAGTTTATAATTCGTCTAGTTTTAAGAATCACAGTTTAAGAATACCTTTAAATAAGTTAAATCGTTTTATAACATGTATTATATTGAAAGAAATGGGTAATTTCATCTCAATAGTTTGTTGCTCTTTTATTGCTATGCACGTATGTGTTTGTAAAATAATATTTTGAAATATAAGTATATTATTTTCAAATACCTTCTTTTATTTTATAATTTAATTTAAAAATATTTAAATATACAAAATAAATTTGGGCATCATAATCATGTTAGCCTTGGTTAGTTCTGCCACAGGACACCGCAGTGCTAGTGTCGAGCTTGTTTCCATCAGTTTCCACGGTACTTGGTACTATTACCTTCTTACTTTATGGGCATAGTATTTGCCAAACGTTTTCTTTGACATTTCAGTATAAAAAAACGATTTTATTATAGATTCATGAAAAATGATAAATCAGTACCTATATAATAAATTATAAAAAGAGCAAATCATATTTTTACTTACGATGCTATGCTTTTAAATATGAATTCATATTTATTTATTTATTTAGCAAACAAGTCTGTCATCATGAACTGCATAGAAAAAACTGTCAACTGTCATAATATATATTATATGAAGCAACATGAAGTATGAAGTTAGTAATTCTATAAATTTGGCGCTGTATAGGAGTCGGAGTTATAGAGCTCTATAGCTTACATTGACTATAGAGTTATAGCGTTATAGAGGTAAAATACAGAATAGACCTATTACGCCTTGAACATAATTCATTTATTCAAGTCATTCCTACTCTATCTTAACGATTATTATTATTATGAACAAACTAACAGTTCCTATTTGGTTGGGTTTTAGTTGTTCTTCTTCATGATTATTATTCCAGTCTACGCAAACCGGTTGAACGACATTTGACAATGTAAAAGGTTTTTCAACAATTAGTACGGCTATATCAGCTTCAAAATTTAAGTAATATGCTCTGTATTCTCCTGGAAGTTCATAACTTATTAACTGTAATATATATTAATCTGTAGTTGTGTTGCTTATTCTTTGAATGTGTTGCTTACTAACTTGTCTTTTTTGGACCAGGTCAGGGCTGTCATCTGTCGCGTCATAATCACTGTAATATTTACCAGCAGCAACATAAAATTCTCGAGGTTCGAATCTTACATTGAATTCACTTGTTACACAATGTGCAGCTGAAAAGTAAATCGTTTTTTACTTTATTTTGTTGCATTTACTCCCAATTAAATAATGGTCTTCGTCTTGATGCAATCAGAATTTCAATCCGTGCGACGACCTTTGAAAGCCTAAGCGACATCGGAGAGATTCTTGTGCAACCAGGACTGCATTTAAGACGCTCATGTGGTCAATTTGAAGCATCCGAGTGCGATTTAATTGCAAGATGTTTTACAGTCACACAATGTCAACAGGAAGACTTGAATCACGGAACTCCGGTTTCGTACGTCATCACATGCAGAGAGCTGTGCTTAAACCAGCGTAGCTACTGCCTCGACTAAATAGTAGGTAAATGATTTAACGAAATATTTGAGAGTATCGCGTACCTGTAATAACGAGTAAGGGTGTAATTATGGATCCGCCACATTTGTATTCATAATATGTAGATTTTGTAGAATTAAAACGGTAAAGGCCAATGTGCCAGGGGAATTCTCCTTTTATTGCATCATGGCCTCCCACTACATGCGTGCCTCCAGAAGGAATAAGTTGACCGCATTCTTAAACAAAGAGAAATTTTGATTATATAATATTATATTATTGGATGAGAGTTCAATATGATAGCCATTTCTCAAGACAATAACAGTTTATTGCACGGGCCGAAGTTGAATGTTGTAATCATTCGAGTAGAATATAGGTACCTGTACCGCCTGTACCTACTATAGGTACTTATCCACGACCACTTTTATAAGATACAGTGACAGCAGCTGTCAAAAATATTTTATTTATAAAATTAGTTACAAAGCAACGGATTACTCTATGGATGTTGGAATAGACTGGGTAAGTCTGACGTCACATGTTTCGCGGGTAGTGGGAAACAGTTTTCAACCTTTCCAAACAAATTCAGAATACATGTTATTCTTCCAAAAGCGATTATATTTCTTCATGTTACTTATTTATCTTTGAAGAATAAGCATTCAGAGGTTTTAATGTACATTAGTTACACAATAATAATTGTATTGCACCATTTTATTTCATCTCGTAAGTATTTATATTCCTATAAACACTTGTAAAATGGTCAGTTTGAAGGTTATGTTGACATTATTGTCTTTGTGACATTTGAACAACACCACATTTTTGCTGTATTTACAATGAAATTTAGTGTATTTATTTATTTGCAGTGATATTCATAAGTGAAAGTGCCTTTTCGGCTAAAGTGTAGAATAGGTGTTTAAAAGGAATTTCGTTTTTTTTTGTGTCAATCGGTTCATTCCTATTCTCTGTCCTAGAATAAAGCAAGGATTAGGGCCGATTTTGTTAGTTTTTAGGGTAAAATTTTTGACAACTGTCAACACTGGTTATGCTGAAAAATTAACAGATTAAACATGTGATTTAACGTTTTTATACATTTATGTAATAGAGATATCAATAAATAAATATATTTTTCACAGATATAAGGCTTTTTATTACTTGCTTTTCTTAGTTTTCGAAATTATTTGACATAAATACAATATTACATTTGTTTTAGATTAATATAAATTTAAATAGTGTTTGCCATGTTAAAAACATGGATACAAAAAAATGCGAGTTAGTGGGGCTCTAGTACGGTTTTGTTAGCTTTGTTAGTGTAGCAAATACCAAAACCGAGTTTGTGGGGCTCTAGTACTGATTTGTTAGCTTTGTTAGTGTAGTAAATACCAAAACCGAGTTTGTGGGGCTTTATTTTTAGCCATTTTGACACATGTTTAGGTCATATTTAAGCATAATAAACGATCTCCTAAAATAAAAAACGGGGTAATACCATAAGAGATGATAATTTTTTGAGAATTGTTTTGTCGTTTCCACGGCAACTTATTTCTAACAATTTCACGACACAAAACATCATCTATCAATTTCCCGAAACGAAGTTGAGGGGAATTGTCAGATGATGTTTTGTGGAGTGAAATTGCAATAAGTTGCCGTGGAATAGACAAAAATTCTCAGTAATAATATAACAAGAGAGTGAGAATAAATTGAAAATAATTTGACAGATCTTTCGAAAACTTGTTGCCAGGCAATAGTCACGAGCGCCCGTAGGGCTCGAGTGGCTATTGCCACATGGCAACAAGTTTGAGAAAGAATCTGGAGAATTATTATCTAATTTATCGAACTCTCGAGTTATATTTAATTAGATTATTTTTTGACTGACAAATTTAATTCAAAAATAGGAACCAAAAAACAGTCGTTTTCTCCTATTTTGATGCTCAATAAATCCGATAGATGTCTCTTAATGCTCCGATTACGATTTTCATTTCAGTCAAATAAAGTAAAAAATGTTACAAGAACATACATAATTATGAACATGATTACCAAAGTGAACATTACAAACAAAACATAATTAACAAAATTATGTACCTACCTATTTAAATTGGTACAATGAAAAACGCAGTAATTGAATATATTTCGAGCTTCACTGTTTACTGTCAACTTGTATTACTTGTTAGGTTAAGTACTTTCTTTTCTCTTAAATTATTTACTATAGATGAATGATTTTCTTGATTTAATTGTAATTATGGTTTTATTGAACTGGCAGAATTGTGATTTGTGAACAGTGATTTTAATCAGCTCTTGTTCGCCTACACCAACCTTTGATAGGTTAGTTTCTGCACTTGATCTGACAGAATAATTTACCGGTGTGAAGTTAGCGACGGTTGTCTGGCGACGATTATAAAATTTATCAACATATCGACGAGGCGGCACATTAAAGAAATTTCCATCGACGATTTACTAATAATTGGATATAATATAAAGAAATACGTGTTTATTTTTGTGATATTAATCATTTTAACAATGTTTAAATCTTTTTTTTCTATCAATATAATTATATAAAACGCAATGTATGTCTATGTCCTTTATGCGTTCGTATACCATTCAACCGATTGTGATGAAACTTTGGTAAGTTGTTGTGTGCACGCCCGGGAAGGTTTCTGACTTAGTACAATGTCAATCCGCCATCTTGGAACAAAATGGCGGCTAGCTAACTCAAAACGTACTGCACCGATTGGGTTCAAATTTGGTATGGTAATAGATTAATATTTGGATTATAACATGAGCATATTAAAATGCCAATCCGCCATCTTGGAACAAAATGGCGGCTAGCTAACTCAAAACTTACTGCACCAATTGGGTTCAAATTTGGTATGGTAATGGATTAATACTGGAATTATAACATGAGCATATTAAAATGTCAATCCGCCATCTTGGAACAAAATGGCGGCTAGCTAACTCAAAACTTACTGCACCGATTGGGTTCAAATTTGCTATGGTAATAGATTAATATTTGAATTATAACATGAGCATATTAAAATGTCAATCCGCCATCTTGGAACAAAATGGCGGCTAATACTGATTTTTATGTATTAATTTTTATTCCTAGACGAATTTAGTAATTCTGCTGAACAATTTTGTTTCTACGCATTCCGTTGGTGCGAACTGCGAGGAGAACGAAACAGATGGTGCCCTCAATACGCTGAAGAGTTTTGTTTTGGACAGCAGACCAGAAGAAGATGACGATGTACAAAGCAGAATTATTTTGTCGGAAGAAAATATTATATATTCAATTGTGAGATACATGATAATATGTATGAAGAGTGTGTAACATGTATTGTAAATGTTTTATTATTTTCCTATTTGAAAATGGTTAATATAATTTTATGTAGCAAAATTATAAATGTAGAGAGTACAGATGTCCTAATAGTCCGGGAGTTGGCGTCAAATTTTCATGGGTGATTGCAGCAAAACTTTTCTTATATGTAGGTGGTATATTTTGTTGGTTTAACTACTTAAACATGTGTTAGCTGGCACGACCGTGTGGCCTGCAGATTTAAGGGGCTGCGAAACTTGAAAATTTTCAAGTGAAACCAACAAAGCTAAAATTTTGTATAATGATAATAAGTTCGACAGCCTTTTAAAATCTTGAGCCACGCTTTCGGACCAGCTAACACTGCAATTCTGAATTAGTTATTATAGAACTAATTATATTACAAAAATCAGCTTTGCTGAAATGGTCCGGTCAAATTTCACGCCAGCTCCCGGACTATAAAGATTAATGCGAATAAATATTTTGCTAAAAAAGAAAAAAAAAGTTAGACTGCAAAATAATTAATAGTGTAAGCTATAATTATGTAATGATATATTGTCAACATATATTTATGTATTTTTATTTTGAAAATAAATCAATTACCATACCATTTGAAAACTATTATTATTTTGAAAATAATAGTGGAAATCTGGGCATATCTGTCAGTGTTATAGAAGTATAAAACTAAAATTAATTAACAAAATAATTAATATAAATGTAATATTATTATGATTTTGTTTATTAATTACATTTTTATACATCGGTAATACTTACAGATATGCACAGAATTCCACAAATAACATACATTCATTATTTAAATTGGAATCCCGAACGCGCGTATACGAAAATAGTTCTCCGCGTGTTCGTTTTGGCGCTAGTAATCGCGCTTCATAAGCTGCCACTGGTTATACAAGGAGTGCGCCTTCTAAACCTCCATCGTCAACAAAGTCAATCACATTGTAGTATGTGCGCACGCGCACACATGTGTCAAAGGTCAAAGTACGAAAATAGTAATTTTAATTTTCATATTACAAAGGCCCTTGATAACCCAAAATTTAATTATTATCTTCAAATGCAAATTGCAAAATTTAAGAATTTTAAATATTTTTTGTGTTTAATCAACTATACTTTCTGAACGAATAAAGATATCGACTTCCGGTTTGCGGCGTTGGATTCCTTAGTAAATTTTATGTAAGAAACATTATGTTAAATTTTATGGTAGGTCCTTGATAACCCAATATTTAATTATTATCTTCAAATGAAAATTGCAAAATTTAAGAATTTTAAATATTTTTGTTTAATCAACTCTACTTTCTGAACGAATAAATATATATCGACTGCCGGTTTACAGCGTTGGATTCCTTGGTAACTTTTACGTAAGATACATTATATTAATTTTTTTATAAGGCCATTGATAACCAAAAATTTAATTATTATCTTCAAGTGAAAATTGTAAAATTTAAGAATCTAAAATATTTTTTGTGTTTAATCAACTCTACTTTTTTGAACGGATAAAAATATCGACATCCGGTTTACGGCATTGGATTTCTTTGTAAAGTTTACGTAATATACATTATATTAAATTTTTTAAGGCCCTTGATAACCCGAAAGTTGATTAAAATATTTTTTTATATTCTTTGGACGGTTTAACTTCCGGTTTCTTGGGCCGCCATCTTGAATATTACATTTGAATGTCAAAACTGTGTGATTCAATGAAATCAGAGACACCGAAAACCTAGAAAAGAACTCATCATTCTCAAAAATACAACAATATTTACGTGTTTTACGTAAAGATGCAAAAAACGGCCGCCATCTTGGATTCCGGGTGTTGCATGCAAAATTCGGCTTTGTAACGGGCAGATTCGAATTCAGCGGGGTCAAATTAGTCTAGAAACTCATGTTACCAAAATGTTACATAAAATGCACCTAGAAGTGCGAATTTCGGATTTCCCGTCTAGTCTATTAACCCGCTTGTCTTGAAATTGCGCATCAGCTTCTGTTCTATGGTTAGATCCATTTGTCTTTGGGTCGAAAAAAATATTTTTTCTTCATAAAATAACATTTGAACCACATCAGACCACCCCTAATTTTACTTTCTAGCAGTTTACATTAAAATAGTAATATTTCTATTGGTTCCTGCAAATTTTCCAATGCGATGATTTTTGGGGACTTTGTTTCCGGTGATAATGCACTGTCTGAGGAACCGAAATCAGTCATCAGATGTTATGAATTATTTTTTCTGAGGTTTGGGCCTGTTTTTCGGTATAATTCCTGGACTAAAACGCATGCATGGAAACTTAGCTTTATTATAACAAATTACAACGAAAAATTACGAAACTTTATCTGTCTGTGCGTCGTCCACTGTCCAAATATTCGAAAAGTACGAGTAACTAAAATATTTATACCCCCGATGAAAATTTGACTCAACTGACATTTTACCTTTAACAAAGACTTTCGCATCGTCAACTGTAATGTTTCTAAAAATTTTCAAGGACTTTCTCCACATCGAATTATTTAAATTTTAAAAATAAGAACACCACAACTGACATAAGAATTACATGTAAATAAGATTGGCGCCATATCATCGGCTTAATATGCGCAGACTCACTGCGCATATCTTCTATCTCTTTAAATTGAAAACGTCTGTAGTCAAAATAGCTGACTAGTCAGGCAAAATATCCCTCCCGAGGTGCACTACCTTGTCGTGGTGGGAGGGCTTGCGCGGTTCTCGTCTAAGACGAGAATCCAGACCAAAAGTGCACCAAACAGAAGGGAAGTAGCCATGCGTCGGTCACCAGAGGTGCGGCATGGCAACAGCGTCTGTTTCCCTAGTAGGGACGGCTGTAGTAAGATACCTGGCAGGAGGTCTAAAATGCAACGTCAGAGAAGACGGTAAAAAATCGTATATGGAGGGTTTGAAAGGCAAACATACCCACGCGGGTAGCAATCCCGCCGCTGGCTCCGATCGGGTGAAAGCCCCGGTGGCCGGTGCCGACCCCATGGAATGTGGGCGGGGTCACCTACAAACCGACGATGGCGGTGGATCCCAGGCCGCGAGTGATATGACTGGACCGTTTATGAGGAGCCACGTCCTGAAAAGGACACCTCCTCAAACAAGAAGGGCGATTATCTCCCTTGCGCCATTACCCAGAGAGAGGGCTGGGTCGGCAGGTGATCTATCGACGGATTTCGAGAGATCCGTCATAGACCACAAAAGAAAGAGGAAGGAGACGGGAGCAGACGAGGAAGAGGCTGCCCAAAAGCTGACGAGATGCGTGCAGAGCCTGCTGCACGAAATCAGCGGGTTGACGGAAACGCTGGGTTCCGCAACCAACATAAGGAAGGATGTGGCGAACGGCATCCACAAGGTAGCCATCATGGCCACGAGACTCCAAAACGGAGGTTTCGAGGCAATGCTGGACGAACTTTTGGCAGAAAGGGCGGCCAAGAACATAAAGAGGTCGCCACAAAAAATAGAAATAAAGCCAGCCACATGCGAGGCAAGCACGCAGTGGCCAGAGCCAGGCGCGGTGTGGGTGAAACCGGTTAAACCTAGGTTCACCCACACCAAAATCGTAGAAGGGAGTCCCCTTGCGCTAAGCTCGGACTGGGATCTGGCTGTCCTAAGATCCAAGTCCGACGAAAAAATGGAGAAAGGGATCCAGCATCTCTTCAAAACTAGATTTGAAGGGATCGCAGACCCAGAAGGAGACGTGGTCAACGTTCAAACGGCCACATGGGTCTCCGGGAAGGATCCGGTCAAAAGATCCATCTACCGGATCGACGACGGAGACGCTAAAGAGCTCCGGGAAAGAGCAGAGACGGTTCTCAGCGATGTGGCTGAGAACAAAAGAAAGAAGCTGGCTTTGCCCTGGGACGAACAACTGTCCGGGAAGCTAGAAGACCTTCGCGTTATACTGGAGGAGACAGCGGCCAAACATAAGGTCGAGGTGTCCATCCACGTAAAGCCCGGAGGCAAGGGGAAGACGAAGACAGAGACGAAGAAGGTGAACACGGACGCCATCATCGTCAGAAAGGCCGCAGGTGCTACATATGCTAGCACACTCATGGCGGTTAAGGAAGAGATGGTCACAAAAGGCCTCGGAAGTACGATTCGCGGTGTCCGCGAATCTAGATCCGGGGATCTTGTCCTTACTGTGACCAAAAAGTCAAATGGCGGGGAAGCAGACCCGATATTAAAAGCCTTGCAAGATAAACTTGGCAAGGACAAGGTGAAATCCCCCAAACAAAAGCCGGAGGGAATAGTCCACATTAAGGACATAGAGGTGCTAGCCTCCACCGATGACGTCAAGAAGGCGATCGAGGGAGTGCTAGGGATACAGGAGGGAACAAGCAACATCCATGTTGCCTCCTTGCGTAAAGGGTTCGCAGGAACCCAAAACGCAACTGTCCACCTGCAGAAAGAGGAAATGGAAAGGCTGGTCAAATTTAAAACTATTAAAATTGGCCTGCCTTCCTGCAGGATTTTGCCGGATAAGCAAATAACAACATGCTTCCGGTGTTGGAATGTGGGACACACAGCTTCCAAATGCACGGGACCAGATCGGTCGAAGTGCTGCAGGAACTGTGGAGAAGAAGGCCACATACGCAAGGAATGTCGCAAAGAAAGCGCATGCGCCGTATGTAACGCCAAAGGGCACCCGGCTAACACAACCAGGTGCCCGGCGTTCAGAAAGGCTCTGGCACTACCAGCCAGAAAGGCCCGAAATCCTGAGGCTATAGGGAAAGGGGCACCTGTGACCCCTAAACCTGCCAACACAGGCATGACCAAAAGTGGGTCAATAAAAAAGAAGGCAAAGAAGGGCGGACTAACACCTACCCCCCTTGCTGGTGCACTACCAAAACCCAGCAATGCCTAGAAGACCAAAAACGACCGGCATGCAGGTGCTAGATAGAGCACTGGCAAAGGCCGAAGCCAGAGAGCTAAAGAGGGATAACAACCAAACCCTACAAGAACCGCCCAGACCAATCAGGTTTGTGCATGGCGGAACTCTGCACAGAGAACTAGGGACAGCCCCTAGCCTCCGTGCATCCGTCGGTACAAGCACTGAAGACAGTGACGATAGCAGTCCAGCTATCGAACTAACACCAAGGGCGAAGAAATGCGAGATCCCTATGGACTACACTCGCATAAACCAGATGCAACTAGAGGGGCATTTGGCGACAGCCTCTGTCTTCGACATGACAAGGCTCTATCTAGCTTACCTGTCAAAGAACAGAGACAGCCACTACCAAGGACAGACATTCGTGTCAGTCAAGGTTAAACTAAGAGCAATGGGCTTCCCAGAGGAAGTGGAAGAGGTTAGAGCAGTTTACCTGAGATACTGCTGCTCCCAAGGGGTGACCAGCGAGGAGGCGGAGAGAGATCTCCAAGTCCTTGAGGGTTACATAAGGGAAAGAAGGATGACTTATATCCAGATGACTGAGAGGCAGCGAATGGACGCAGCTGAGCGAAGCTACCACGGTAGCCCAGCAAGTTGCGACCCGGAGTGTAGCATCCAGTAATGGCCAATAACACCACAAGGCCACATCCCGCAATCAAATGCCTTCAAGTAAACACGGGCAGGATGCGGGATGCACATGATATAGTCATGGCAACGGCGATGAAAGGGGGAGTTGATGTATTAATTATAAGCGAACCAAACAAGTCCCTAGCCAAACGACAACTATGGCCCACAGACAAGGACATGGACACCGCTATAATTCTACTCAACAGAGGAATCCCCATTAAAGATCAAGGAAGTGGGAAGGGCTTCACATGGGTCGAGATAGACGTATACAGGATATACAGTTGCTACATCTCACCTAATGTGGACATGCACACCTTTGAATCCTTCCTAGAAGAGCTGGGAAGCAGTATCAGGCAGGTGCGAAAGAAAGTCATACTCGGAGGGGATTTCAACGCGAAATCCTACCTCTGGGGTGACAAACAAGATGGAAGAGGAGGAACCTTGGCTGACTGGATGTCACAACACCAGTTGGTAGTGGCAAACCTGGGGAAAACACCCACCTTCGTAAGAAGGACCCAGGAATCAGTTCTGGATCTTACAATGACCAGACATACAAATATGATACAGCGGTGGGAAACCTTGGAAGAGGAGACCCTCAGCTGGCATAGAATGATCAAGTTTGATCTGCAAATGGCGATTATTCCCAACCAAGGACCTAACACCAGGCCAACTGGTTGGAAAATCTCCGAGGAACTAATGCCCAGATTCAAGCACGAACTGGCAGAGATCCTGGAGGCGGACCAGAGAGTAGCGAGCGCGGCTGTCTTTACAGACAGCGTAGCAAAAGCGTGCGAAAGAAGTTTCCCACGGAGGAGAGCTCCAAAAGGCAACAAAACACAGGCCTATTGGTGGACTACGGAAATTGGCAACCTACGTAAAGAATGCCTCAAGGCCCGTAGAAGGTCCACAAACACCAACAGAAGAGCCTCCTCCACGGACGAAGAAAAGCAGAATAAGTGGGAAGAGTATAAAGTGGCCAGAAGAACTTTAAGAAAGGCAATCCTGGAAGCAAAACGAGACTCTTGGAGTAAGGTGCTATTGGACCTGAACCAGGACGTCTTCGGACAAGGGTACAGGATTGTGGTTGGGAAAATCAAGAAGCAAACCAAACTTGATGATGATAGACAGATAGAGATTGCAAGGGGTTTGTTCCCTCAAGTAGCGCCGGTGGACTGGGGACCAATGGTTGAACACCTACCATCTCCCCCACCCCTATTTGAGAAGGATGAACTCTTGCATGCAGTCTCTAGGCTCAAGAGTGGGAAAGCGGCTGGCCCAGATCAAATACCACCTGAGATCGCCAAAGTCGCCGTATTAGGACACCAGGAAACCTTCCTGGAGATTGTGAACAACATAATCTCAACGGGAGGGTTTCCATCTGACTGGAAACAAACCAGGCTTGTCCTAATAGAGAAACCAAAGAAGGACACGACAGCTATACCCTCGTACAGGCCGATTTGCCTACTGAACACCCTCGGCAAAATCGCAGAGCAGTTGATTTGCGACAGAATCAACCAAGAGCTCGAAGCCATGGGGGGCTTGTCAAAGCAACAGTTCGGCTTTAGAAAAGGACTGTGCACCACGGATGCGATGAAAGAGGTAATAAACTGCCTCCAAAAGGGAACCCGATCAAGAAACACAAGGGGTTTCTGCGTCCTCGTGACGCTCGACATTAGGAATGCCTTCAACAGCGCAAGCTGGAAACACATAATAGAGGCAATGATAGACAAAAACATCAGTCCCTATCTAGTCAGGGTCACGAGAAGCTATCTAGAAAGCAGAACAATCTCGATCGGCGAGGATAAAAACCTGCCGATGACATGTGGGGTCCCACAGGGCTCCAAACTAGGGCCTCTCCTATGGAACATCATGTATGATGGGATATTCGAGACGGACCTACCGGACGGAGCAACTGCGATAGGATTCGCAGACGACGTCGGCATCGTGGTCACAGCGTGGACTGAAGCCGAACTAGAATTAAAAACGAAAGTAGCGGTGGAAACTACCATCAAATGGCTTAAGAGCAAAGGCTTGCAAGTAGCACCTGAAAAAACAGAGGCAGTAATACTGGCCGGCAGAAGGACACTCTTGGAAATGGACATCACAGTCCAGGACAAAGTGATCCGGACATCGCCCAGTATTAAATACCTGGGGGTCCACTGGGATAAGGACCAAAAAATGCGGGAGCACATCACCCGCACTGCCAAAAAGGCAGGCGACGCGGTACGAAACCTCTCTCGGCTCATGCCGAATATAGGAGGACCAGCCGCAACAAAAAGACGGATACTGGGTGCAGTGGTAAACTCCATACTACTGTACGCAGCTCCGATCTGGAGTAAGGCCATGCAACTCGCAAAATATAAACTAACATTTGAGCGAGTGCAGCGGCAAATGGCGTTGAGGATATGCAGCGCATATAGGACTGTATCGACAGCGGCAACACAAGTCCTGTCGGGACAGATCCCTATAGACCTGCTAGTCGAAGAGAGAGAGGCAACGTACCGCAAAACGAAAGAAGAGGCTAAAACGATCAAAGAAGCCACAATGAGTGCCTGGCAAGCCAGGTGGAACAATGGAGCCACGGGGGAGTGGACAAGAAGACTCATCCCCGAAATACAGCGGTGGAAGGATAGAAAGCATGGTGAACTAGACTTCCACCTCACACAGCTACTAAGCGGACACGGTTCCTTTGAAGCCTATCTCCACAAGATAGGAAGAAGGGAGTCGGCAACCTGCCCCTACTGCCATCTAGGGGAGGACACTGCCGAGCACACCTTCTTCTACTGCCCTGAATGGACTCCTGAAAGGACAGTAGCTGAAGAGGAGCTGAAAACAACCATAAACCCCGACAACATAGTACAACTAATGTTGGCGGACGAAGAGAAGTGGTCCACAATAAAACGGCTTGCAAACGCAGTAATGCGAAAGAAAGAGCAAGCCGAAAAGGACCGGGAAAGAAACTGAACTGGACAAACCCGGATTTGACGACGACCTCAGCGGAACTCCCAGCTGAGTAGAAGAGGGGGCAGCCTGGAAAGTAATGCCGAGAGGTAGTTCTACGGGCTGCAGCAACCCCGTGTATATTGGTGGTTAGGTTTTAGTGGGTATGGTCAAAAGATCGAGACTCTTGGAGTAAGGTGCTATTGCTACCTGATTGGACCTGAACCAGGAAGTTCTCGGACAAAGACAGGCGAGTCCCACACAAAAGTGCGTAACAGCATTTCCCCCACCAAGAAAAAAAAAAAAAAAAAAAAAAAGTCAGGCAAAATATACAAATATATTGTATAGTTTATAAAGATAAAATAGCAAAGAAAAGAAAAATATATTTGGTAGAGACTAGAGTTTAAATTACGTATTTGTAGATTCACTGGTACTATGCAAAGCAGTGGTTCGATTTTCACTTACAATACTAGACATATCTACATGATATGAAATTCCATAGGGCCGCAAATGATAAATAAGATATTCGAAAACGTACATCTGATTCGGCGAGACATAATGGAACGAAACCGCATTATCTGAGCAGCAGTCCATTCCATATTTAGTCTCATAGTAAACATAATTCCAATACCAAAAGTCTTTATTCTTCGCAGTTTGAATTAAATGATGTTCTGGGACAAAAGGAAAAAATCTCCCTCTTCCCAGAGAATCTCTGGTGTCTTTTGCTTCTACACCAACTCTTTCAAGACATTTACCAATCTCAACATCTTCGCTTCCGGAGTGAGACTGCGAGCAAAGCTTTGGATCGGGTATAGCTTGTTCTACAAAGCGCTTCAGAGCTTCTGAGCTTAATAAATACCCCGCGCCACCAGACATGTAGCCTTGTTTCACGAATGGTTTGAATCGGCAGCCGAAATATGTTGGTTCAGTTGGTTTGTACGGAAGTAGCATATAGCGGAGGTTTTCTAGAATTACGTACGTGTCGTCGTCGGCTTTTAAAAACCAATCCGCGTCGTTTTTGTGGTGTTTATAAACGTATTTGAAAGCTTCTTTTGTTTTTGCCCATAGGGTATCTCTGCCTTCGCCGACTGGGAGCGCTATCGCTGGTAGAGAAGCATCTTCAACGCTGCTCATGAATAATAATATGTGGCAACGTTTCCCCCACGTCGCTTTTACGTGACGCGCCTTTTTCTCGTGATTTGCTGGACCTAGAAAATAAACAATATATACAATCATTCATTCATTTTAAGCCTTATTCATGTAAACATTTAGTTTTAATTTATGTTTACTTTTAAGAAAGTTTAGATTCATATAACTAAATACGAGCATTCACACTACCCACTTTCAAGCACTGTGAATGCTCGTATTTAGTTAGATTTAATCAAACTTTCTTAAATGTAAACATAAATTTTAACTTTAAAACTAAATGCTTGTGTGGGTGAGGCTTTACTAGATACATGTGGTTCTGTTAAAGCTTCATTCACATGTGCATTTATATTTAAATTTAAGAAACATGACATTCACATAATAAAATGGTTTTAGTAAGTGGTAAATATAAACCTTATGCCCTGTTCACACGAGGAAAGCTTTTACTAAAAAGTTTCTTGAAAGTAAAACAAGTGCTAGGAGCTGTCATATGTCAATAGCGGTCATACGGGGGAAACTGTGGAGGAAATTAATTATTTATGTAAAATATATAAAGCCAGTGATCTTAAATATATTTAATAAAAATAATTATATTCCCCGTATGTAGGGCATTGACAGTTTTTATTTATGACAGCTCCTAGCACTTCTTTCACTTTCAAGAAACTTTTTAAGCGAAAACTTTCCTCGTGCATAAAGTTTGTTTCTTTCAAACTTTAGTTGCTTTAGTGCTAGAAAATGAAAATTGCGGATGTTTCTATAGTTACGTGAAATTAAAGCCTCAATCACATAAGCATTTAATTTTATGGTTTACATTTATGTTTAGTCCAGCCAATAAAATCTTCCTTTATTTATGTTTATGTTTAAGAATATTTAATTGACGACTGGTACCTAACCGCACACACGCTAAAATATATAGGGTGTTAAAAATGATCAATAACTTTGAGGATATATACATTTGATGTCCTGATCCTTAATTTAAAATAATTATTTTAAAATTCGCAAAATTAAGAATATAATTTGTCAAGTAAACATGATGCCACTTGTTGACAAGAAATGCACATTTGATTTGTTATTGAACGTTAGATAGTGATTAAATAATTAATTACAATATTTATTTAATATTTCTTGTCAACAAGTAGCATTAAACATTAAGTACATTTGAAAAACCTTATTCTTAATTTTATGAATTTGAAAATTCGTTTTGATTGAGAATCAAGACATCGACATACCTTAAAATTTGTTGACCCTTTTTTAACTTCTTGTATATTATAGTATTACAAAAACCCAATTCAGTAATTTAAAAAGTTAATAACTAATTTTCTTTCGGCTCACCAGTCATAACCCAGCACAGCACCCGGACTTTCTTCTTGATCTCTTCGGCGACCTGGTCGTTCTCAAGTTTATGGAACTCCTCGTTGTGGTGGTGGGCCCCCGGATCGATGCTGGGCCCCGCAGCGCCCGCCAGCGCGCTGGACGAGTGAGGGTCGGCCTCTCCGAGAGGAAACGAGAACCAGGCGCTGTGGAAGGTTGGATTGTTGGAAACCACCATCAAATAAGCAAATCCAGAGAACATCCCAATCGCCAACACGAAGATAAATTGACGGCTGATGTGCATCCTGGACAAACAGGTGAGTGAAAATCTTATTATTAGTTTATAAACTGAAAGTGGTACTAACTTCTATTGATTTATCAATTAAAAGGTGTTATTTACTCAATGATTTATAATTGAAAAATGGAGATAATTATTTTAAAAATACCTTATTATTTTGTCTACAAACATTTTAAGTCGGTCGGTTAACGTAGTGGCCGCTAGATAACACAAACACTTATTTACATATTATCTATTCCTAAATTGCTTTCATAAGCACGTATAACTTGCTGTTGCGCGGGCGATATTTATTATAATTATTAAACCGTAAATTCTTATTTTAGTTGTCACATACATAAACAACATAAAAAACAAAACGACTCAACCCTCAAGAAACAGATGCAACAGTCTGATAATCGTGGTGCAATTGATTTAATTCAAAGTTTTCAAAATAGTAAACGTAGTAAGCATATTCGCGAAAAAATTCAAAGTGGCTGACCTCTGGTGGTAATTGATGAACTCTCCCTAATAGGGATAAAAATAATTTTTCTGTACCTGTCATTATAAGTTTTTCATGGTATTAACCGGTTAAATAACATTTATAATTGAATATTATTGTTTGTGCAGCTGAGGGAAAACCCTACCCATTTATAGTTCTGAGTTCGAGCTGACAATATTTGGTGATAAGTATATATTTTGCTAATAAAACATTCGCGGGTTAAGTAGTACAATGTTATTTGTGTCTGTTTTTTTATGAACTTATCATTATGTGGACTTTATTGGTAGTTTTTTAATACAAATATATATGTGGCAAAAGTTTAAGGCAAGTTATAAGCTGCTAGTCATAGTAATATACCATTTAATAAATAATACTTCAATAATGGCAACCTATACCTAAGAATTGTTACGCTAAATCAAGTACTTACAGATACAGAGCCATCTATGTAAAAGTACATTGACTATTATTTTTCATAATCGGTAAAGCAGAATACTGTATTTTGGCTAAGACTGTATTAGACGTAGGTACGTAGAAATAAGTTTTGATGTCAGTTCTATTTTAATTCAACTTATGAGCTAAACAATACTTTGCTAAATACTTTTATTATTATTATTATTATTTCTTGATATTATTTATTTATTGTTTACCAGTTTCTGCTCACTATACACGAAATTACATTGATACGAACCTGAATATTTGATTGTTGACAACAATATGAGTGTTGTAAATTTCCTAGAATATATCTCCAACATAAAAATGAGAAAAGTATTTATTGCTGACTAGTAGTTCGTACAGAGTTTTTACAATAATAATAATTATGTGTATCTACATAATTATCTGGGCAAGCCCATTTCTGTAGTCTTTTAAATTAATACATATTTACATTAATAATTTTGTGGTTCCTTTACATATATTTTGTAGGAAAAAACAATTTGAAGCAAAAAAATCTACACAGGGTCTGAATAAATAGTATTTTTTCTAATACGCACGTTCGTGCTTGTTTGTGTGCGAAAAGTGCCTCATTTCTAAACTATGCGAATATTCGTGCGCAAATTAAATGCATACACGAATAAACGTGCGCAAATTTTTTCACCGCTCGCGGCTCGCGAGGTCGCGAACGCGAACGCTCGGCTTTGCTGCAAACCCCTGCCCTCGCCGTTCCGCCGCGAGCAACTATCGGTCGACTTCGGCTCTGCCTCGGAAGGCTTCGGGCAACTATTGTTCAGGCTGCATCTCGCCTCGCGGCATCCTATTCCTATATTATTTGTTGTGCACGTATTGAAAAAGATATTTTTATTGGAAATATAATTTAAGTAAACTTTGACGAACGAGGTGAAACCGAGTGAGGCAATATACGAGCAATACGATATTTACTTTTGAACGAGTCATGAACGCTATTTTTTAGACGATCACAAAAAATAACACACAATTTTTCAGTTTCACCTTTTAAACACACACAATCTTCAAATGACATATTTACTGTTATTTCAAACAATCAACAAACAAAGCAAATGCTGCCTAGCTATGTTAATTTGGTCTCATAATTACGATATGACCATATCATGCTAGCACGATAGTCATATCACGTTAGTTCATGATATTTTCTACCTTTTTCGGTTAGGCTGCTGCCGCGATAACTATTATTTTCTGTAGTGGTCGTCTAAAATTTTTTTTTTTTATAAAACAACTTTTTTTTCAAGAGTGTCTTGATTACAAAAATTCGTGTTATTTATAAAATTTACATATCTTGTATTTTGTTAACCAGAAGGAAACTGGCGCGGATACAAGGGTGGAGGGGTAACGGGGTAATTAGACCTCCCCCTCCCCAAGAATCCTAAAGTTAGAACTTAAGAGTGTCGTTTACCTAAATGACCAAAACATGCTTCGCACAAGTTTTTGATTTATTTTCATGTCTGATTTATCGAAGACTATGCGTGGAAGTAAAAATTAAGTTTTAATTTATTTTTACACATAAAAAAGACTGTTATTCAAATCCGAAATTTCATATAGAGGCATTTGATCTTGAACTAAAAAAAATTTTCGCGTGCGGCGCTATTCTATCATTCCATTTGTCAAAATTACCCCCCCTAAGAACATCACCTGGATCCGCCGTTGGAAGGAAACGGGTCTAAGTTAAAAGACATTTTTTGGTTAAAATGGGCTCAGTAATAAGCTGTCACACTAGTCCTGAAACACCCTGTATTTTACAAAATGCAATTCGTATTTTATTAAACCCGGATTTGTCTCGTGCGAGTAGGTACTTATGATAGTAAGTTTTTTAGATAGTACTTATACTCTGTGCAATTCACTGATTGTTGACTTATTATTAAAGTGCGTCCTGGCGTAAATACAAAAAAGTATATTTTTCAGTTCTCTAAATGAAAATACTTCAGATGTGGAAGAAGACGGCACCGAAAGTGGCGAAATAGAGAGTAAATATCAAAGTAAAGAGAACGAAAACGTAACAATTAAAGATTTAAGTAATTGTTACCAATTTTGAATTAAATAGCATATCATATTTTGCTGGATACCTTATTCATAAGTGTGAGAAAAAATTTAAATGCACTTCTTGTGCAAATTCTTTAAAAAAACATGACGAAATATACACAAAAACTGAAATTTTAATATTTTTAAGAGATTATGGTGAATCTGAGAGTATTGAATTTTTATACAGACCAACAGATTTGGTTGTGGATATTATTTTAGTTGCTTTAAATTTTTTTACAAAATTTTATGCAGAAAATAAACATATATCTTTAAAAAAAAACACTTTTGGCAAAAATTATAGAAGTTATTAATAATAAACATCCCGGCTGGTTTCAAAACGATCAATGCTAGCAGCACAAAAAATATTTAATTGATTTATTAATAACCATAAACATTTATAAAATGTTAGCATCTATTACAAAATCTTTTAAATTTGCAAAAAATATAGGTAAGTACCTTCTTACAAAAGGAAGGTCAGCATTTTACAAAATAAATAGATTATTAAATAAATAGATTATAAAAATATGATGCTTTCGTCATTGTCACCAATATTATTTAAGAAATGTATTTTGTGATGAATTTGTCATTTATGTTCTTATTTTGAACTTATTTTCTGATGAAGATTCAATTTTAATATTATGAAACGTTGTATTTTTGTTAATAAAATATTGCATAATATAAATGAAAAGTTTTATTGAGATATTTTTAAAGTTATTTCCAAATGCAAATTAAATACATCAAAACTTCTTTCCAGTTATATAAGCTCCTCCCATGCTCCCCCACCCATTTGGAACTCCAAATAGTTCCTAATATGCACTACAGGGGCAGCACTTTCTCAGGTACACAAGTGCGAACGATTCTTCTCATTAGGTTGCCATTATTGAAGTATTATTTATTAAATGAATATACCTAAATTTCAATACTTTGTCGATGATTTGTTTGAGGTTATATTTTAGTATATCAAGCAAAAGTGCTACAGAATGTTAATAATTTAATATTATTTCCTGAAATAACCTATAATGACACTCTATAAAATATAATACACATTAAACTCTATATTATTGCGATAAACCAAGACACAATGACAACTGGTACTATGTTATCCCTATTCCGGCCACGGTACAAAAAGAGTAGGTAGGGACACGACGTATGCATACCATTGTTGTCCGAGTTCCACTAAAGTGCCGTACTTCAGTAAAATTCTCATAGATGGCTCTCATCAAGAATGTCTGACAGATCTGTCATTACTATGTTGACATAAAAAATATGTCATCTTCAACTGGTTCAAACTACAAATTGTACGTGCATTTCATTCAATATAATAATACGTATAACAAAGATGGTGACATATAAGATTGATAAATGTGTATATTTTTTAACTAAATTAAATTAAACCAGCAAATAACTTAATTTACAAAAAATAACATGATCTTCTATCATCATACCTACACAACACACTATTCATCTACAAATCCTTCAAACTATAAACATAACTAAAAATCCGATGTGCAATCATAATTATTAAGGTCGCGCTCCTGTATATATGGTTACGTACCAACAGTAATTAATTTTATTCATGGTGCATTTAAAATTGGTAGACTTTAGCAGTCCAAACATTGCATATATGTGATTCTTAATTGTATACCTAGGCTAATGAACCATTCTTGTTTAAAAGAAGTGCTTATTTTTCAGAAAAATACATTTTATTTCCAAAACTATCACATCTACATCTTTATAACATACTTACTTGACTAGAGAATTATATATGTTATCATAAGAAAAAAACAAAAAACGTAAATATTGACTGAGACTCAAATGCACCATGAATAAAAAATAAAGTGGTTTGAATAGCACGCGACCACTAAAATAGTTCAAGCATTATCATATAGATGGCTGCTCGTCGTTTAAAATTTGGCGCTATAGATTCAAAGTCCGCATTACATTATTTATGTTATGTTATGATTTCGTTAAAAGCCCTTTCATAGTTTTTTCTTATATCTTGCGGTTATTTGTTATTGTTATTATGTTTTAGTTGGTTTCTTGTTTTTTGCGTTATTGTTATTTAATTATTGGTTTTGTTGTTTTTAATGTGTTGTTGTTATTATTATTATTAAACATTGTTCACTCGGGAACTGTGTCCGTGGTATTATATTATTTGTTGAAATGGGGGGAAAAAGTACGAAGTACAGTAAAAAGAAGAAAAATAATAGATCTTTCGCTCGGAAAAGGTGGAATAAACTTAATTGCGTAGGTAAATAGTATATAAAAATTTGAATTTTTTTATTATTATTATTATTATATAATTATTACATCTAAGTATATATTGCTATATTTATACCCCTATAATAAGCAACAAAATAATTATTATAATTTAGATATAGCGTTGTTTCATAAGTATACCTACCAATTTTTTATGGTGACACAAATATTTCTACACAAGCAGGAAAATTATTTCAGCAAATATAGTTAAGTTACAAGGTTTATGATAATGCAACCCTTATTTTTATTTTATTTAACATATATACCAATTTTCGTGATGACACAAACACTTTATATGTTACAAAAAATTGATTCCAGCAAATTTATTTGAACGTTCAAGTTCATAATATTTCAATTCCTATAGTAATTGACAAAATAATTATTTTTTATATAAATATAGCGTTGTCACATAAATATACAAATTTTTTTGTGATAAACTACCTACTAAAACAGGAAATTTATTTCAGAAAGTTTAGATCAATATCAAGGTTTATAATATTTCAACCCCTATTTTTAAAAACTAAATAATTCTTATTAAAAAATTATTATTATTTTTACCATATATACCAATATTCGTGGTGACACAAACACTATTACACTGAAAAGAAAATGATTTCCGCAAATTTATTATATATTTAAAGTTTATTATAGTTCAAGTCCTATAATAATTAACAAAATAATTTTTATAATTTAATGATATCGTACCAATTTTTTGTGGTGACACAAACCAACCTACACAAACAGGAAATTCAGTTCAGTAATAATAATAATAATAACCCATATTGGTTTTCTGCAAGTCCATCTGTCTGTTTTAGGTGCTCCGTTAACCGCATGTGTATTATTTGTTCGAAGGCTTTTCCTATAGTGTCTAATAAGCAAAAGGGCCTTTACGCCGAGGGCTCCGTCATATTTTTTTACCCGGTTTGGCTATCAGCACTACATTTGCTGACTTCCATTCAAGTGGGAACTGCCCTTTTTCCATTATGTCATTGAAGCATGGTTGTATCCATGAGGGTCTGCTTTTTGTTATCATCTTCACTATTTCCGGTGGTACACCATCGGGCCCTGCTGCTTGTTTGGCCTTCATTCTAGCTCCTGCCTGGACAATCGCTTCTTCAGTAATATGCGGTATATTCTTCACTTGTCCTCTCCCCCTCTTTATTACTTCCTTTTGTGGGAATAGGTGTTTTATGACTTTATCCGCCGTCTCGCTGTCCACGCTTGTGGGGCGTGTCATCCTTGTCCTTTATGTGTTTGTGTCACCACGAATATTGGTATATAAGGTTAAAAAAATAATAACTATTATTTAGGTACTTATAGGGATTCAAATATTATAAACCTTGAAATTGAACTAAACTTGCTGAAATAAATTTCCTGTTTGTGTAGGTTGGTTTGTGTCACCACAAAAAATTGGTACGATATCATTAAATTATAAAAATTATTTGTTAATTATTAGAGAGGTTGAAATATTATAAATATGAAAGTTAAAATAAATTTGCTGAAATAAATTTCTTTTCAGTATAAATGTGTTTGTGTCACTACGAAAATTGGTAAATATGTAAACAAAAGTAAAATTGATTTAAAAAAACATTATTTGGTAAGTAAATTACGGGGTAGAAATAAAATAGACCTCAAATTTTAACTAAACTTGCTGAAATAAATTTCCTGTTTGTGTAGGTTGGTTTGTGTCACCACAAAAAATTGGTACGATATCATTAAATTATAAAAATTATTTTGTTAATTATTATAGGACTTGAACTATAATAAACTTTAAATATATAATAAATTTGCGGAAATCATTTTCTTTTCAGTGTAATAGTGTTTGTGTCACCACGAATATTGGTATATATGGTAAAAATAATAATAATTTTTTAATAAGAATTATTTAGTTTTTAAAAATAGGGGTTGAAATATTATAAACCTTGATATTGATCTAAACTTTCTGAAATAAATTTCCTGTTTTAGTAGGTAGTTTATCACAAAAAAATTTGTATATTTATGTGACAACGCTATATTTATATAAAAAATAATTATTTTGTCAATTACTATAGGAATTGAAATATTATGAACTTGAACGTTCAAATAAATTTGCTGGAATCAATTTTTTGTAACATAAAGTGTTTGTGTCATCACGAAAATTGGTATATATGTTAAATAAAATAAAAATAAGGGTTGCATTATCATAAACCTTGTAACTTAACTATATTTGCTGAAATAATTTTCCTGCTTGTGTAGAAATATTTGTGTCACCATAAAAAATTGGTAGGTATACTTATGAAACAACGCTATATCTAAATTATAATAATTATTTTGTTGCTTATTATAGGGGTATAAATATAGCAATATATACTTAGATGTCATAATTATTTGCTGATATCAATTTCTTTTCAGTGTAAAAGTGTTTGTGTTTGGTATATATTTAAAACAAAGTAAAATTTATTTAAAAACCATTATTTTGCAATTAAAAAATCCGATGTGGGCAACACATGACCTCTCGCCATACTCTACTATTTTACTTAGTAGAAGTGTATGAAGGTACTTACTCACAAATATACCATTGTAGAAGGGAATTCGGGAATTGTAGTTTTTATAATATTACTAGTGGTACCAGGCCCCGAATTTAAAGGAAACTCGTTATAAGAATCCTAAGTTACGACCATACCATACATGGTGGCAAGAGGGCGCTTGCCTTACCCTTCCACCCCCCTAAGAAATGAAATTTTAACCCAATCGGTTACCGCCATTTTATTGTGCTCATGTCATATGATACATCCTAAGCTATTACCATACCAAATTTGAACTCAATCGGTGCAATAAACTTTAAGTTAGATAGCCGCCATTTTGTTCGAAGGTGGCGGATTAACATTTTAATATGCTGAGGTTATAATTAAAATCTTATTCTATTACCATACCAAGTTTGAACCCGATCGGTGCAGTACATTTTGAGTAGCTAGCCGCCATTTTGTTCTAAGATGGCGGATTGACATTTTAATATGCTCATGTTATAATTCAAATATTAATCTATTACCATAGCAAATTTGAACCCAATCGGTGCAGTACATTTTGAGTAGCTAGCCGCCATTTTGTTCCAAGATGGCGGATTGACATTTTAATATGCTCATGTTATAATTAAAATATTAATCTATTACCATAGCAAATTTGAACCCAATCGGTGCAGTAAGTTCTGAGTTAGCTAGCCGCCATTTTGTTCCAAGATGGCGGATTGACATTTTAATATGCTCATGTTATAATTCCAGTATTAATCCATTACCATACCAAATTTGAACCCAATTGGTGCAGTAAGTTTTGAGTTAGCTAGCCGCCATTTTGTTCCAAGATGGCGGATTGGCATTTTAATATGCTCATGTTATAATCCAAATATTAATGTGCCGCCTCGTCGATATGTTGATAAATTTTATAATCGTCGCCAGACAACCGTCGCTAACTTCACACCGGTGAATAATTTGTGAGTTTTTTTATTTATTGTATTGTATCTAAACCAACTTTATTTGCAGATTTGTTATATTCGGAGTCAATCATTAACTCATAAAAGGAATGCGTTGAAAAGTAAATATATATTTGACATTTGCGAAACAAACAAAAGCGACTAATCATTATTCCCGGGAATAATCACAAGAGCATTATTCCCACTATAACAATAACAGGATTGGTTAAAAGGCGCACACGTGACAAAGAATAAAACATTTCATTGGTTATAAGAAACGTCAAAAAATAATCTCAAAAAATTATTATCTCGAATGGTATTTAGGAAGAATATTTTTCTTCTTAAAAATACTACCAAAACGACTCATTTTGCTAAACATTATTGACGTTTCATGTGACAAATTTATTTATTTTTTGTAACTAACGTAACAAAATAAAACCTAATCTACAAAATTATGTTGTCAGATACATCATTTTACATTTTCAATTCTATTGGTTGCATTACGTCATTTGACGTCATCATTACACAATATGATTGGTTAAACCATCTGTCAAAAAATATTCTCTTAAACACCTATTCTACATTCCAGCCAAATTTTCTTTTCGCATTATGATCAAAAATGGTCGGTCTATTTTTCCTGTCTTGATTTATAAAATGACAGCTACATACTAAACTGTGTTTAGTTGGAGGTCTCTCACGTCTACAATAAATTAAATAAATAATACCCGTATCACCTAAATATGACTATTATTACCTTATTAGATTTATCCACTTATTTTTCTCTATTTTATCAACAGTAAAACAAAAAAATTTACATTTTTTTGTTCGCTGTAGTGTTTGCAGTCTGGTGCGAAACACATAACCATATTTAAAAACTGAAAATAAATAAATAAATTCATAAATACACTAAATTTCATTGTAAATACAGCAAAAATGTGGTGCTGTTCAAATGTCACAAAGACAATATGTCAACATAACCTTCAAACTGACCATTTTACAAGTGTTTATAGGAATATAAATACTTACGATATGAAATAAAATGGTGCAATACAATTATTATTGTGTAACTAATGTACATTAAAACCTCTGAAGGCTTATTCTTTAAAGATAAATAAGTAACATGAAGAAATATAATCGCTTATGGAAGAATAACATGTATTCTGAATTTGTTTGGAAAGGTTGAAAACTGTTTCCCACTACCCGCGAAACATGTGACGTCACGACTTACTCAGTCTATTTTGTCAGAAGCCCTAATACAAGAAGTTTTATTGGTCACATAGTTAAATAAATAATAATAATAATAAACTCACTAGTGAGTAATGGGTGCCATTATTTAAACTTCAATAGAAACATAAAATATAAAAATGCTGATGACGGTAAGAGTGTATTGTACAGTCAGTGTTAGGTACGCAATATTTTTAGTTGTAAATTTCAATACAGTTTTCTCGTCTCTTGATCAATTTTTATTCCTATGGTGACGAGAGTGGAAACTGATCCAAGTCAAGTTATAAATTTTTTACATTTGAACCGGATTCGAATCCACAACTTCACACAACAGTAATCACAGCGTTGTCAGATTTCAATTCATGGTTATATTGTAAAAAGTACAATATGGTACACATTTATACAGTTAAACTGAAAATGGTCGAGGATCTTAAAAACCTCATCGAAAACAAAATAGGAACCCTAGCCACAATAAAAACGGCAAATGAAACAACCAGGTCCATCCTGTTTATAACAGGCATGAACTGCTTAACAACAAAAGAGGAAATAAAGATCGAAATCCAAAAGGCTTTGGAACTGGAGGAAACTAATACCACAGAATTAGAGATCGGCGACATTAAAAATACCTACACAGAGCAAAAGTCGACATCGATTAAGCTACCAAGTGAAATGGCACAGAAACTATTATATAAAGGAATATTAAAAATTGCCCTAAATGAATGCCAAATAAGGGAAAGAATAAAAATCATCCGTTGCCATAGGTGCCTAGAAACAGGCCATAAAGAAACATCCTGCGAAGGACCCCGACAGAAGGGGCCAGTGCAGAGCATGCATGCGGGGAACCAAACCATGCAGGTAACCCGTGCACCCCCTCCCGGGGGTGTCCACCTTGTCGTGGTGGGGGGGCTTAGTACAGCGGGCCAGAACTCACTGGTGGCTGGAAGACTAATCGGCACCTGCAACGGGGGTGGCGTCTGTCTCAGAGTGAGCGGCCACCCACGGGTAGACGGGACTCGTTAGCCGTAGTGAAGGCAACCCGTCTAGGAGAAGGACACTCCGAAATCAAACCCCCCTGAGGAGAAGATGGGGAGTGGCGCCCCCGGGGTCCTAGCCAACCGCCCTCCCTAGTGGTCTAGGGAGGACCCCCCCCCCTTCGACACGGCAATGACATGACACGATTGGAAAGGATTGGAAGGACTGGAAAACGGAGTTGACGAACACAAACCTGGCAGGAGGTATAAAATGCAAGGTACAGCATGGAAAGTTGCGATGGGAAAAAATCCCCGGGCGGGTCCTCCAAGAGGAGGGGGCACTGGTTACGGGGGGGGGCAAACATCGCGGGGGCTCCGGCCCAACAACAAGATACAAAAGGGACAGAAGAGGAAGTAGATGGGACAACAACGGCTGTGAATGCGGACAGTGAGGATACGGTGATAGCAGAAAACGTATAAAGGACAAAAGAGGAAACAAACCTCGTATTAACGGATAAAGAGACCACCATCATCTCTTCATCCTCGACCTTCGACAAGCTATACCAGTGCATAAACGAGTCGAGAGGGGAAATGGACCTTATGACCGAGCTAGCCCAAGCCTCAAGCCCGATCGATGGATACGGGAGTAAGAGAAAACTTGAAGATAGAAGTGATTGCAGCATCGACACCTCATTCTTCCGCGAGGAAAAAAGAACCAAAGAAGTTGAGACGAGTAAAGGACCAACCCACGATACAGTGGAACGTCCAGAAACCGCAGGAAGAGAAACGAGAACATGGACGCCACTAGGCAACAACGACTCCATGTCGGAAGACTGGGAGAGGATCGAGCAGACAGCAGAGATGCTGCTACAGCTAGTAAACCAGACTGAAGAGAACACCGCCATCAAAGAAACCGTGCATAAGGTAACTGAGCTCTTTATGCACGTGGGCTTCGACAGACAGCAAAACGCTAATAAATGGTACGGAAGAATTAACGCCTTAGAACAGGACATAAACTCCCTTAAGCTGTTACATACACAAGAGACTATGATAGCAAAGAAGAAAGAGGAAAAGGCCCTAGAAGAAGTGAGGAATTACAAGAAGGAGATAAAAGTATTGGAGGCAAAAATAAAGGAGATGGAGGAGAAACGATGTAGCCAAAACCTCGAGGAACAACAGAGGCAGAAGGCTAAGCACTTCACAATTGGACAGCGCTCGATGGCCTCATTACTAAAATTAGCAAGGAGGCTAACAAGCTGGGGACCCTAATAAATAAATACCCCAATGTTAAGCGAGAGGTGAAAGCACAGGGAAGGAAGATGATCAAACTGGCCGGTAAGTTACCGAAAGAGAGGAAGAAGATTGACGAAACTCTCCTAACTAGGGAAGCGGAAAGAAGAGAGCAGGCAGTACGGGAAGCAGGAACACAGACGGTTCAAAGTAACCGGGAATGCGGCACACAAACCGAAGTGGAGCTGGGTGACCTGGAACTACAACTAGGTCACCCGCAGACAAAGGATACAAAGGAAGTGGGCACTCAGGCAAACCTAACTGGCAAAGACAACAGAGAGGTAGTGACCAGGGACGCGATAACTCAAGCACAGAAGGAGGAAAGTTATGAGGCGTTCCTCCAGGTCAATAACATGAAGTGGAACACGGAACACTATACAGTCACCGAAACCATAACAGAGGCACCAACGGAAGATGTCGCACTGGTGGTAACCAAACAAAATAACATTGAGAGGGAAAAAGACGAACTGTCGGAAATACTAGCGTTCAATGCTACTGGTGCGGCAGAGGACAGCAGCGACACTAAAATAGTAAGAGTAAGGAGATAAAAGTATTGGAGGCAAAAATAAAGGAGATGGAGGAGGAACGATGTAGCCAAAACCTCGAGGAACAACAGAGGCAGAAGGCTAAGCACTTCACAATTGGACAGCGCTCGATGGCCTCATTACTAAAATTAGCAAGGAGGCTAACAAGCTGGGGACCCTAATAAATAAATACCCCAATGTTAAGCGAGAGGTGAAAGCACAGGGAAGGGAGATGATCAAACTGGCCGGTAAGTTACCGAAAGAGAGGAAGAAGATTGACGAAAGTCTCCTAACTAGGGAAGCGGAAAGAAGAGAGCAGGCAGTACGGGAAGCAGGAAAACAGACGGTTCAAAGTAACCGGGAATGCGGCACACAAACCGAAGTGGAGCTGGGTGACCTGGAACTACAACTAGGTCACCCGCAGACAAAGGATACAAAGGAAGTGGGCACTCAGGCAAACCTGACTGGCAAAGACAACAGAGAGGTAGTGACCAGGGACGCGATAACTCAAGCACAGAAGGAGGAAAGTTATGAGGCGTTCCTCCAGGTCAATAACATGAAGTGGAACACGGAACACTATACAGTCACCGAAACCATAACAGAGGCACCAACGGAAGATGTCGCACTGGTGGTAACCAAACAAAATAACATTGAGAGGGAAAAAGACGAACTGTCGGAAATACTAGCGTTCAATGCTACTGGTGCGGCAGAGGACAGCAGCGACACTAAAATAGTAAGAGTGCAAGTTAGTGATGATGGACACGTAAGGGTCATATACTACATGTGCATGACATATGAGGGCAAGAAACTCACTCCACAGGTCTTATACGAAGGCCTGTGGAAACTGAGAAAAGAACTGGAGAAAACGCAACAAAAGGAGGTGATATTTAAAAAAAAATTCACGGGAAAAAGACGCATGGGGTGGGGACATATAACCAGGATGCTGGAAACGGTATTCCAAGATACACCAATAAAAATTAAATGCTACAATAAACCCAGTGAAACAATTGCACCCGTGGTAGTAGCGGAAAAGATTATGGATACGGCAACGGAGACAACAGCCACGAACACAGAATCAGAAACCGACGGTGAGGGCTGGAACAGAATAGTAGAAGGCAGGACTCGCAAGAACAAGAAAAAAGGAGGAAATAAACAGTCCACGGGAAAGTTAACTACTCAGGGAACCTCTAAAAATACGGACGGGGAAGGTACTAAAACAACTTCGCAAAAAAATAGGAGGAAACCAATGACAAGAAACCAATTCTAGTTCCAGTTAATGGTACCAACACATACCTCGACATGGTTAGGACACTCAAGGCCGGGGTCGATCCAGGAGATGCGGAAAATATCAAAAATATTAGGCAAACTAGGTCTGGCGACCTAATTATGGAAGTAGAGAAAGATAATGCCAAAACCATGGAGCTCAGCGATAAAATTTCCCAGCTTCTTGGAGAGGGAGAAAAGGCTAAAGTCTTGAACTCAGCTAGGGGCGCTACCGTCATACTCAGGGACCTTGAAGCGGACTCCACGAAAGAGCGGATAGAGGAGGCGATAGCAAAGAAGACGGGTAATAAGGAATGCAAAGTCACTTCGGTCAGACCAGCTTATCGGGGGACTCAAGTGGCTTTTGTAACTACAGACGAGGAGTCGGCGAATAAACTAACGGAGGAAGGCACATTGAAGGTTGGGTGGTCACTTTGCAGAGTGAGGAAATTCCACCACCTGACTATTTGTTACCGGTGCTTCAAGTATGGGCACACGTCGAGTAAGTGTACAAACCCTGATAAAAAGGATTGCTGCAGAAAATGTGCTATGCCAGGTCATTTGGCCCATAACTGCAGCAGCGGGACAGTAAAATGCCTGAGCTGTGGTGAAGGACACCAGCAGGGAGCCGGAGTATGTAAAGCACGCCAAAGAGCCCTGGAGGAGGCTAGGAGACAGACCCAATATCAAGCTCCTACAACTGAACGTAGGTAGAAGCTGGGCGGCTACAGATTTGCTGTACGCCACTGCCAGAACGTGCCAGGCTGACATCCTAGCCGTGTCCGAGCCTAACACCAGAATTAGACATGGTTGGTTTGTGGATAATCACAGGGACGCAGCGATAAACATTATGGATCGCAGAACGACTGCAAATGAATGGGGATAAGGAGGGGGCTTTGTCTGGATTCGGTTGGGGAGATACCCGATATACAGCTGTTATTTTTCGCCCAACAAAAGTGACCAGGAATACGCAATATTCCTAGACGACCTGGAACGATCCATAAGAACTACGGCAAGGTACTCGCAGAAACTAATGGTACTCGGGGATTTTAACGCAGCCTCCACAGACTGGGGCAGCCAGATAACTATCAGACGGGGTAGGATTACGACAGACTGGGCCGCAGCACTTGACTTGGTAAATCTGAACGATGGGACTCCCACTTTCGAACGCGGAGCATCTAAATCATTTTTAGACCTTACCTGGGCAAACAATGCAGCAGCCACCGAAGCAACTAGCTGGAGGGTGATAAATGAGGAAAGTCTTAGTTTACACAAGGCTATCATCACTGAACTGTGGAGCCACGAAGAACAAGTTAAAAAGGAAACCAACCATACACAAAAAGGGTGGAATCTTAAGCAAATTAATCCCGAAATACTCAATAGAGAGATACACAATATGGACCAGAACATCAGGACCAGTGAAGAGCTAGCCGTAGCCCTGGAGAATATTTGTAACAAAGCAATGCCCAGAAAAGGAAACCCGAAGAGGCCGCCTGTATACTGGTGGACAGAGGAGATCTCTGCACTGAGGAAAGCAGCCCTAAAGTCCAGAAGGGCATACCAGCGGAAGAGAAGGACTGCAGCGGAACCCCTGTGCATAAGTGAGATGCTCCAGGCCAAAACAGACAGAAAAAATCTAAGGAAAGCTATTGCGTGCTCCAAGAGACAGTCTTGGGACCGTTTGTGCGAAGACCTGAACCGGGACATCTGGGGACAGGGATACCAGATTGTTGCACGGCGTTTGAAGATCCGTGAACCCCTGCCAATCCTGGAAGATGAAGTAGTGAACAATATAGTTGACTCTCTGTTCCCCCGGGATACCCCGATAAACTGGATCGAGCCAGGAGAAATAGGAGAAGAACTGGTGGTTCCCCCCCTGGATGTTGCAGAGGTGTTAATGGCAGCTGATAAACTCAGGGAGAAAAGGGCACCAGGACCCGATTCCGTACCACCAGAAGTAATCAAGAAGGTGGTACAAGGGAACCCAGAGCTCATTACCAGACTGCTAGACGACCTTCTTAAGACCGGAAACTTCCCCGAACAATGGAAAATTGCCACCCTGGTGATTCTAAAGAAATCCGGGAGACCGGTTTTAGAACCATCCAGTTACAGACCGCTCTGTCTACTGGACGGCATAGGAAAAATATTTGAATACGTAATACTGGATAGGCTTACCAAGGCCCTGGCAGAGACCGAAGACCTGTCGGAACGTCAATTCGGATTCAGGAAAGGAAAAAGTACGGTCCAGGCGATACAACTAATCCATAAACTGGTGGAGGAGGCCAGAAGTGGGCCATGGCGGAAAAAGAAACTTTGCGCCCTGATCTTATTCGACGTAAAGAATGCGTTCAATTCCGCTCGATGGCGAGAAATAATAAAAGAGCCGAGAAGGAGAAAAATCCCAGTATATCTGATCAGGATAATAATGGCCTACCTGTCCAACAGGCAGATTGTCGTGGACGGTAGATCTAAACAAATTACCAGAGGCGTACCACAAGGCTCGGTCCTGGGACCTACCCTCTGGAATATTAAGTACGACCGGATTTTAAAGCTAAAACTACCACCAGGTGTGACAGAAATCGCATACGCTGATGATTTCAGCATGGTAGTGACTGCTGATACAGTGACGGAGCTCACGGAAAAAGTAGAGACCAGTTGCCAAATGGATCACAATGGATTGACGAGGTCGGGCTAACCCTGGCTCAGGCTAAGACGGAGGTAATGATGCTGGCGGGCTGGAGGAGAGCCGGAGACATTAGCTGCCGAATCTTGGGAAGAGTGGTGACTTGCAGTCGAGAAGTGAAATACCTTGGGGTCACTTTAACCCCAGGGTTAAACATCGGCAGACATATCCAGAGGGCTACGGAGAAAGCCGGAAACGCCGTTACTGCCCTATCGAAACTAATGCCGAACATTAGAGGCCCGGCAGCCAGTAGGAGGAAAGTTTTGGCGCATGTTGCACACTCAATCCTCCTATATGCAGCGCCCGTCTGGGCCAAAGAAATGAAAAAGGCCACGCATCGGAACACCATGGCCAGCGTGCAGAGGAAGATGGCGCTGAGAGTCTGCTCGGCATACCGCACTGTTTCCTTGGAGGCGGTGCAAGTGCTTGCCAGCGTGCCCCCCATAGAACTTATGGCGGAGCTGCGTCAGACAAACAGAAGTAAGGTAGAAGCAAGGAAAGAAATACTGGAGAAGTGGCAGACCGCCTGGGAAAGTGGCAGCAAGGGCCAGTGGACCAGGACACTTATACCTGACCTAGAACTATGGACAACTAGAAAGCATGGCGAGCTGTCGTTTCACGTTACCCAAGTACTTTCCGAGCACGGGTGCTTCAACGCATACTTGAAAAAAATAGGCAAGAAACAGTGCGATGGGTGTACTTTCTGCAGTGTTGAACTCAGTGAAACTGCAGAACACTCCTTCTTTCACTGTACGAAATGGTCAGAGATAAGAGAAGAGTTGGTACAGGACGTCGGAAACCTGACCCCCAGCAACGTAGTAAGAAAGGAAGAACAAGAGAGGTTAGCAAGACCATGAAAAGGACGTAAAGAAAAACTGGGTACCACGAAGTAATGCTGAACAAGCGGTTCCATGGTATTGCAGGTAATAAGGGAGGTGGTTTTTAGCTGGTCTCCAATTCGGATACTAGTTGGTTCCGAAAGTGTCGGAATCCCAGCACTACCCCGCGTCCCGGATCCGGATGACGCGGGGTGTCTGTTTGCAGATTTTCCCCTACCCTCGTAAAAAAAAGGTAACCCGTGCAACACAGGCCCGACAGCCGACATGCTTTATGTGCCCAGGAAAAAAGAAGCATAAGACAGGCACCATGGCGTCCCCAAACTTCAGGAAACAGGTACGGGAAGAACGGACTCTGAAAGAAAACTTTTATGGACGGAGGCCATCACACACCAGCGGACCATAAAATGGAAAGGTTACGCTTTACAACATGGCAGAGCTCGAGATAAGGGATCAAAATTTTGACATTCTATTAACATCGGAACCAAAACCAAACGTCATGCACAACCCACGGGGATGGTATTGCCATGGTGATAAGACTATGTGCAATACAGGAATTAGAATAACACGTTACTACAAGGGAGCCGTAACGGACTACCGCTTCACAAAGAATATAACCTGGGTAGAAACAAATGGTATACGCGTCGTTTCTTGCTACATCAGCCCGAATGGACCAATAGAGACTTTCGAGTATTTCTTAGACGAACTAGACGAAATAATAAGTACTAGTACATACCAAGTCCTGGTAACCGGAGACTTTAACGCTAAACATATCGAATGGGGATCCACGGTAACAGATAATAAAGGCAGGAGACTATCCGAACTCTTCTATCAAAGAGACCTAGGCGTCTGCAACACAGGGCTTATACCTACCTTTAATAACGCAAACGGGACGTCATACATAGATGTGACGGCAGCCTCTGAGCGCTTACTACCGAAAATCCAAAACTGGCAAGTAATAGGAGACCGAGAGAACTTTAGCCCGCATAGATACATATGTTTCGAAGTAGGGATGCAAGAGGAAAGTGTCCTACACGACGTGAATATTACATGGAACATTAAGACCTTCGACGCTGAAAAAGGAAAGGAGATGTTGCCAGAACTAACACTAGCGAGGAGCGTAGACGAAATAAAGAACCAATTGGTAAACATAGCTTCTTCAACGATGAAAAAAGTAAGTAACGGACACAACAAACCACCAATATATTGGTGGACCGACGCAATAGCGGAATTCAGAAGAACCTGCAACAAACTTAGACGAAACTTATTCGAAGTAGAAACGGGAACGACGATCAGGAAACACAAGCTAGATCAAGGTACAAGTAGGCCAAGAAACAGCTAAGTACGGAAATAAGGAGGGAAAAAGAGACCAAATGGAAAGAACTAATAGAGGCTGTAGAAGAAGACGTGTGGGGTAAGCCATACCAGATTATCACTAAACAGACAAAAATATCAGCGCCAGTTAAACCCAAGCTGGAGCTAGTATCGGAAATATTCACCAAACTATTCCCGGAAAAACCAACTACACATTGGCCCAATTTACCATCGAATAATACGGCAGAAATCACGGAAGAAGAAGTGCTACAGGCAGCAGGGAAGATGAGAAACCGCAAAGCACCGGGACCAGATGGCATCCCAGCCGAAATAATTAAATTGGTGGCGACAAAATCGCCAGAGCTTCTTAGAAGCCCAATGAACAGAATCATACAAAGCGGAACATTCCCGAAAAACTGTAAGAAGGCCAAAGTAATATTATTACCAAAACCTAATAAGGAAAATAGAAATGACCCATCAGCTTTTAGACCGATCTGCCTCCTGGACACCGTGGGAAAACTAGTTGAACAGATTATAGCCGCAAGAATAACCGACCACCTGGAACAAAACTGCCCGCTCTCTCCAAATCAATTTGACTTCAGAAGGGGAAAGTCGACGATAGACGCGATGAAGTTAATAAAAGACAGAGCCGTACTGGAAAAGGCAAAATCACGCAAAACAAGAGGTATATGCGCCCTAGTTGCAATCGATATTAAAAACGCTTTTAATACTGTCCCGTGGGGCAGGATAAGGATGGAACTGAACTCATAAACCTGGTAGGTACTTACCTACTAGATAGAGAATTGGTATATGAAAACAGAACATATAAAATGACCTGCGGTAGTAGTCTACAGTAGTCTCACTCCGCGAAATTGGTGAAGCAAAGTTTTCCTCGCGCAGGGATAATGCGCAGTGTCGCAGGACGGCAGAAAAGCGAAACACATTGACAAGCGACACCGCGCGAGCCGCATCATTTTCGAACATCACAGCAGTTTGCACTTGGTCGTTGGTCATTGTTGAACATTGTCTTGTTTTTACTAGTGATTACAGTGGTGTTTACATTTACTGATAATTATCATGGGTAGGCCGAAGTGTTGTGTTCCATTTTGTACAAGCGTATACTCCAAAGACGTTAGTGTATTTAGTTTACCTACTGACGAAGTAAAGTAAGTTTATTTACAAATATTTACTAATTTTTGTCTGTACAAATAAGCTTTATTGCGTTAATCGTTCTTTTTTCAATTACTTGTTTGTTCCTTGTAGTGTGTTACTCTTACTAATTACTGTTATAAACAAATATGAATAGATTTGAAGGGTCCAATAATATTGATGAAGGATGTAAATAAAAGCTTTGATTGTTGAAAATAATGTTAAGATTTAACATTTTTCTATTTCTAACCAATAGTAAATATTAAGTAAATTGATATGCAATTTTTTCTATTGTAGGCGCCGGGAATGGATTGCCAATATTGGTTCAGGTGCTCTGGCGAAAAATGCAAAAGTGTGTCACAAAGATTTCGAAGTTTGTTATTTTAAAACTGAAAAAAGAAATAGACTCACCAATGACGCAGTCCCTACTTTATTTCTAAGAGATGAAGCTGAAGAACAAGATGCTGTGGCTGATGTACAGCATGGAGCTGTTATCGAGGAAGCTGTAGCATCTACTTCATTTGCAGGAGGTAATGTTAATAATATAATAATTGATGAATATATTGCAGATGCTGAAGAACACCACACAGCTGAAAAGTCTTCACAAACTCCAGCAACATTGTCCGCTAATATTCCAAGGGAAACTCGTTTGCATGAGCAGATTAAAAATTTAAAACAAGTAATAAGACGAGCAGAAAATAAAGAGTCTCAGGAAATAGTAGCACGCGATATTGTATCTGATGAGGAATTTATTAAATTTTGTGAAAGGAGTTTTAATGAGGGTACAACAAATTTGTTTAAAATGCAGCTGGAGTTATCTAAGAAGAAGGCACATAGTCGAGGAACTTTAGACGAAAAAACGCCAAAAGCTCGGACGCCGGGAAAGTTACACCGATTTTCATGATTTTTTTTTAATCGCTTCGAAATCGAATTTGAAACAAAGTTTACCACCTGAGAACACTTGCTTTTGTTTTTAAAAAAAAAATTTCGAAATTTTTTTTTTCGAATTTTTTAAATTGTATTATTATTTTATTTTTTAAAGTAAATTCACGTAATTTCTATTACTAAATTCTCTGAACAATTCTCTATAAGATAGATTAATTTATTTTTATCGTAAATGCCTTAGTGAAAGCCGAAATTTTCAGATTTTTGTCCCGGGCAAATTGAGAAATTTTAGTTTGTAATTTTTTTTATGTTTAATGACCTGTAGTTTCTGAAAGAATAAAAATTTTGATATCCGGTTTCTTTTATTAAATTCTCTGAACAATTCTCTATAAGATAGATTAATTTAAAAATTTTTGAAGGCCTTAGGTAAGTCAAAATATTAAGATTTTTGTCGCGGGAAAATTGAGAAATTTTAGTTTATAAAATTTATTTTGTGTTTAATGACCTGTAGTTTCTGAACGAATAAAAATTTTGATATCCGGTTTCTTTTACTAAATTCTCTGAACAATTCTCTATAAGATAGATTAATTTATTTTTATCTTAAATCCTTAGTTCAGAAACTACTTGTCATTAAACACAAAATAAATTTTAAAAACTATAATTTCTCAATTTTCCCGCGACAAAAATCTTAAAATTTTGACTTACCTAAGGCCTTCAAAAATTTTTAAATTAATCTATCTTATAGAGAATTGTTCAGAGAATTTAATAAAAGAAACCGGATATCAAAATTTTTATTCGTTCAGAAACTACAGGTCATTAAACACAAAAAAAATTTACAAACTAAAATTTCTCAATTTTCCCGCGACAAAAATCTTAAAATTTTGGCTTACCTAAGGCCTTCAAAAAATTTTAAATTAATCTATCTTATAGAGAATTGTTCAGAGAATTTAATAAAAGAAACCGGATATCAAAATTTTTATTCGTTCAGAAACTACAGGTCATTAAACACAAAAAAAATTTACAAACTAAAATTTCTCAATTTTCCCGCGACAAAAATCTTAAAATTTTGGCTTACCTAAGGCCTTCAAAAATTTTTAATTAATCTATCTTATAGAGAATTGTTCAGAGAATTTAATAAAAGAAACCCGATATCAAAATTATTATTCGTTCAGAAACTACAGGTCATTAAACACACAAAAAAATTACGAACTAAAATTTCTCAATTTTCCCGCGACAAAAATCTGAAAATTTGGCTTCACTAAGGCATTTACGATAAAAATAAATTAATCTATCTTATAGAGAATTGTTCAGAGAATTTAATAAAAGAAACCGGATATCAAAATTTTTATTCGTTCAGAAACTACAGGTCATTAAACACAAAAAAAATTTACAAACTAAAATTTCTCAATTTTCCCGCGACAAAAATCTTAAAATTTTGGCTTACCTAAGGCCTTCAAAAAATTTTAAATTAATCTATCTTATAGAGAATTGTTCAGAGAATTTAATAAAAGAAACCGGATATCAAAATTTTTATTCGTTCAGAAACTACAGGTCATTAAACACAAAAAAAATTTACAAACTAAAATTTCTCAATTTTCCCGCGACAAAAATCTTAAAATTTTGGCTTACCTAAGGCCTTCAAAAATTTTTAATTAATCTATCTTATAGAGAATTGTTCAGAGAATTTAATAAAAGAAACCCGATATCAAAATTATTATTCGTTCAGAAACTACAGGTCATTAAACACACAAAAAAATTACGAACTAAAATTTCTCAATTTTCCCGCGACAAAAATCTGAAAATTTGGCTTCACTAAGGCATTTACGATAAAAATAAATTAATCTATCTTATAGAGAATTGTTCAGAGAATTTAGTAATAGAAATTACGTGAATTTAGTTAAAAAAATAAAATAATATTACAATTAAAAAAATTCGAAAAAAAAAATTTCGAATTTTTTTTTTTTTAAACAAAAGCAAGTGTTCTCAGGTGGTAAACTTTGTTTCAAATTCGATTTAGAAGCGATTAAAAAAAAATCATGCAAATCGGTGTAACTTTCACGGCGTCCGAGCTAAATGTCTAAAGTTCCTGGACTAACAGGTATACAGAGAACTTTAAGCAATTTTCTTTAAGTGTTTTATGTGTAGATGAAATGTCTTTAAAAACATTTTTATTTTATAATAGGCAGAGGGATGAGGTACTCGGCTTTCATGAATCAACAGAAAAATTATATGTTCCCGCAACTAATGCATTGGTATTAATGGCTAGCGGAGTTCACTCTAATTGGAAGCAGCCAGTGGCATATGATCTTATTAGAAAATAATGTAATGTTAGTTATAATATGAATTTCTATATAAGTATATGTGTAATACAATTATATTTTTGTCTATTTTTTATGAATATGCATTTATTAATATTATTACAACAATAAATATCAAAAAAAAAATTATTTTCAACTATATTTTTGTCAAATAAACACGCAGCAAAACCAAAATTAATCTTATTTGAAAAATTTCCAGTTTCACTGCTAATGAGTTAAAAACGCAGGTAGTCATCCATTTAATCTCATTTCACTTTTAATAAGATTATACATTTTGTATGTCCTAAATTTAAGTAAACGATCTTATTAGAAGTTTCAGAGAAAAGATATCTCTAATACTATAAGTAGATTAGTGTTTATGTATTTTTAAAATGGGTTTTTCTGAGTAAATTTTAGTCACGTAGGCACTTACACATTATTGATATTCATAACAATATCTGTCAGTGTACATTTCAATTTCGCCGCGGATGAGGTTAGTTCTTTTAAATCCCGATATGCGCAACTGCGCAACATCCCTGCGCGAAATTTTGCATCAAGAGATCAAAGGCGCCGACACGGAGTGAAACTACTGTATTACCTTATACTGTGGCATAAGAACATACAGGACATAACAGTCGCAGAAACAATTACCTTCATGGTGGAATCCGAGACCGGATGGGATTCTGTAGTTAAAACGGTTACGGAGATCCTAACTAAGAAGGAAGAAGAGGGAAGAGAAAAGGAAAGGAGAAGGGAGTAGACCCCTGCAGAGTAGTCAACCGAGGAAAGGCGAAGTAATGCTGACAAGCGGTTCCACCTTCCGAGGAACTAGGGGATGGGAAATGTGTACCTGACTGGAATTGAACCTGATTTGTCAGAACCACAGTCACGTTATGTAATCAGCTATCCAAAATTGTAAAAGCTTTAAGTTTTGGACTCACCTGGTTCACATCTAATTAGAGGTTTGGTCCAAGACCCGCCATTACATTTTGATGTTGGAAAATCATCAGAATCAGGTTGATAGTAGAAGCGGTTGCAACTACTTTGAGCCACTGTACCTTCTACTACAGGTTTAGTACAATCTATATCTCTTCCATCAAGAGTACATGTTACATTCACTGAAGTTGAGATTCTTGGCTCACACAATTCTAGAATAAAATACCATTTCTTCAATTCGTTTTACGAATAAAATTAATATTAGGATTCTGTGAAAATCTGTAGTTGCTACAGATCTATAAAACTGTAAATATTAAATAGAATCGCAATGAAATTTATAAGCATATGGACATTTTTATATTTTTTTGTCAAGAAACATTGATGTGATTTTGTTCAATATTTAAAGATTTACAAATTTGTAAAACTTATAGATTTGCACAGAATCCCACCATAAAATGTATACTTACGTCTACATTCTTGTAAAGGCAGATCGCTCCATACTCCACTAATACAAGTGTTAATCGGATCATTTGGGTAAAGGCCGTACTCTGCTTTACATGTTATGTTTACTATTGAGTTATTTGGAATAGGAGTTCCTTTCATGTGATCATTTCTTCCTCGGATATTGTAGTCGCCATTTACTATATTTAAAGATGCACAGGATTCGTCCCTACAAAAATATCTAATATAATTCATAATCACACAAAACGAATTAACATTCATAGATACATAATCCTATCACGCCCTTTACCCAACTGGGATAAGTGGCAGCCTTCTTACAACATATTGTGAGTGTGTATTATTGATCTGACAAAAAATTTGCTTTTCTTACAACTCATATCAATAATAATTATCAAATCATATTTATCAATCACATACAGGCTGCTCAAAAATAGCATTGTTGGAAAATTTGGAATAAATAGTGGTTTTTGTTTTCTTAGAAATAAATTTATTTTTACATCACGGAATATTATTTTACTCAAAATAATTAAGTTAGGTATAATTTTTCAAATTTACCTGAAATCAGTATCCGTCTGCCTTCTAGTCCTACTTAAAGAAATATTAGAAAATGGAATATTATATCCTAAACATGGATTGTCAAAACCTAAAATAAAACATTATTATTCCAACATAGCTGCTTGTTAAATACATTTTAATGTCAAAATAGTACGAAAATTTTGAAAAATTTGCCTACGTCGCTGGTATTTCCTGACCATAACGCAAGAGAAACAATTTTCCGACGCTTCTCGTGCGTCCTAAAACCACTCCGTATAAAACCCACACGCATTCTAATGTGCACGCCACCTAAGTACAGTGCACCCCTTTCAGGCGCTCCCCCTTGTGGCAGTCTCACAAGCAGGGCACAGTGGCACGTTAGTGTCAGTTTCAATTTCAAAAGCGTACAGCGAGTTTCTTTAGGCACTATAGATTGATTTGAGTTGGGAAATTACAATTTTAATATATTTTACAAAATTATTTTTTTATCCGTTAAAGTTATTCACCTAGTTTTTATTTTAAATAAAAGATAATGCATTTTTTTGTCGAGCAACTGTCGTATAATTATTTTGTCAGGGGCGTTAATATTGCTATTACATTGATTAAACTCATAGAAATTTACTTATTATGAAAAAAATTAAGCGCCCAGATAGCACAATTATCCAGAAGATATCTCTAGGATTTCTTATTAAAGATATAAAGGTAATTTCGAAAGATATCTTATTGATAACAAACAGTGACCTCTACTTATATACATAATGGACGTGCGTCTTGGGTAATATAATATGTGTCTTCACCGAAAACGCAACCCGCATAACTGGTGGACTGTGTGTATAGATAGTCCAAGCAATGTTGTCCATTTTTTGTTCACATATTTCATGCAAAAATAAATATTACAAAATTTTTGAAGATAAATACATTAAATACTGGTTTGACACTTACAGAGTAAAATAAAGCAATAAAACATAAAGTTACAAATATTGTCTTAGCCCTCTTGGCTGTGTCTAACTATATTCAGTTGACGCACTTATCACTTTAGAAAGAGAGGTCCAGTCCACCATGACAGATAACTGGAGACAGCCCCTTACATTGTATAGATATAGGAGACGCAGGTTCATTATGTATATAGAGGTCACTGATAACAAATTGAACATATCTCATGTAATGTGAACTTAAAGTAATCCCTATGAATATATAACTTTGATATCGCCTAAAATTGAGCTTATAGTTATCTTTTAAAGATATTCGAAAGATATCATCTTATCCCCACGATGCCATAGGTGAAGATATCTTAAATACTGTGAACATAAAAGTAATGCATTTGAAGTAATCCATTTGATATCTTCTAAAATTGATCTTACAGGTATCATCTAAACAACGATCCGTAGTGAATATATCTTATACATAATGTTCCAGAACTTAGGACAAAAAATTAAAGGGTATATACTGTACGACGTGATGATCATGAAACAAAATTTTGTTTAAAAAAATTCGCAAAAAATTGCATTGTATTTCAAGCAAACTTTTTTTTGCCACTGGTCGGTAGTTATTTTTAATAATTATTGTTTTCAAATCTTCTACAATGAAAGTAATTGTTTACATAATAACTAATACTAATAAATGTCTAATATTGTGTAAACCAGAGGCAAAAAAATGTTTGCTTGAAATACGATGCATTTTTTTGCGAATTTAAAAAAAATGCTTTTTGTTTCATGATCAGCATGTCGTACAATGTATATGCTTTAATTTTTTGTCCTAAGTTTGTTGTGGAACAAACTGTATACTGAGAACTGAAAGTTATATATTAAGTTTGGAATATGTATCAACAAATCAACAATATATTTTTGTGTAAAGCAGATTATTACAACAATTTCTAAAATAATAATATTCAAACGCATATCGTCCGGGTCTAGCGGTAATCGTTTCGAAGTTTGGTTCCTAATAGGTCTCATGGTTCGAGTCCCGCCAAGTTGGCAGCGGTTGGCAGTTTATCCTCCAATTCAGCATTGTTAGGTTGTTAAATCAACGCGACGTAAATAATTGCGATATAAATGATATTTATTTTTTGGTTTGCTTCTATAATTTTAAGAAATGCAAAATAGATAAGAGGTCTATAGGATAACATTTAAAGACGTTTATAAGATTTAAAAAATGATAACTTTCGGATAACATAAAAAGCGACAAACGAAATCGCAAAGATATCTTAAATATTTCTTTTTGTAGTAGAACAGCGATATCTCATATATAATATAAGATAACGAGATCTGAAAGATATCTTTAGGATTTATCTTGTGCTATGTGGGCTACTACGACAGGAATTATTATAATTTACAACTTACACCTACTTCCTCAAATAAGGAATGTAAAAAACAACATATTTATAGAAATATATACTAACATTTATTTAATCGTCCCTAAACAAAGTTAATTTGTTTAATTGTTTCGTTAAGCTGAAAATTTCAATTTTGTGTCTAAGTCTAAGTACACGCATTTCTGAATCAATTAACAATAATTGGTAAAATCTTGGTTAGCAACAACTTGCCCGGAAACAATTCTTTTTATATAATATTGTGTTGTCCTTGGATTCTTTGAATGCGATTAACGTAGAACTCATTTAACACAACGAAATAACAAAAACTTACATACGCTCACAGAAATCACTAAAATCACAATATTTTGAGTCACTACCATTTCTAGAGGAACTTTTCACATTAAAATGATTTAATATCTATTTATTCCTCTTTGAATACATGGAAACTGGTCTGACTTGTTGAATTTCGGGCTGATACTGCAGAGAGATAATCTGTTGCTTGCGATATAACGATTCGATTGAAAACATTGAGATACCTAACGCTAGTTCTAGCTGGGTTTTTGGAAAGACCGGAAGTAATTAAAAACTTGTAAAACTGGTTGTTCTTAATTTACATTTACAAAATAATGTAAAAATTGACCATCATGTGTGGTATATGTTGTTGAAAAACTTCGAAACACGCATGCAGCACATTCTTCTTCTGCAGTGTAACGACAGTTGTAAATGTAAATTAAGAACAACTTCTGAGCATTAAATACACAAAAAAATAATGAAATAATTATTCATGTTCTTGGAATCACAAAGTGGATCATATGATCAGGGCTTCGTACCGAACCGGAACAGGAACAAAAACCGGAACGAACTGCTGCTATTTTAGTGAACTTGGAACCAAACTTGTGCCGTTTAAAAATTTTTGGTAAACTCATAACCGGATACGAATCGGTTCGGAACACTTTTAAAACATGTAGTTACTTAAATTTTACATTATTTCATCAAAATGCTTTTATATTTTTGGAAAAAATGCTGTCTTTTCTCTATAGTCCATTTGAGAATGACTGACAGTAATAAATCATTATTTGCAAGAGTAGTATTAGATTTTTGCCAGCAATGCGGCAAATAAAACTACCAGAAAAATCAGTTGTAACTACACTAGGATGGTCAAAATAAGCCGCATGCTTTGTACCTGGAACCTAGGACGAAACTTACTTCTCGAACAATAGATAACGCTCTGATAATCCCCGTCGGACTGTGTCATAGACGTAGATAGGAGTGATCTGTTTATACATTTACTAAAAATAAAAGTTTTTAATATTTAAATATAACTTTCTCACTCATTATTATTAAAATAAATCTTTTCCCTGAAAAACAATTTAGACCTAAAACGATAGTTCTCTACCGAATATAGTCATATTGACTATCCCTGTGCAAACAATTATTGACGCGCCACTGGAATCTCTTTGACAGAATGATTTATTCCTGCCAGTCATTCTCAAATATAGTATAATTAATTCTAATTTTGATTGATTTTAGAATTCTTTTATATTTTAGCCCAAAACTGAAACGAAAATTATAATTGGTTGTTACTTAATAATTAATTCACTGGTTACCGGTTCATATAAAATAGTATTATGGAATCCGGAACAAAACAGAACACTATAAATCACAGTAGGTAAACCGGTAATCGAACCTGAACCGTTATTTTATACGCTTCGAGTTTCTAATTATGGTACGAATTTATTCTACCTGAGTTCGTTAATTTTAATTTAAACTAAAGTTAGATTCAGACCGACCCAATTATAAGGGTGTAGTGTTGTTTTGTACAGTGCTTATTCGTACGCCTAGCATAATCGTGCTGATTCGTACGCTCGAACCCTTTTACCTGTATTTTTCCAAGAACTCTTAATCCGTCGCAGCGGGGGGTTTCCAGGTTAAATGATGTACTTTTATTTTTATTTTTTAAATATATACTTGGTGAGGCAGCTAAGTGTTCCCTATTTCATTTGTTTGTAAAGTCTCAAGTTTTTGTGTAAAGTTCGCCAAATTTTTGCTGTAAATACAGTAGCCACTTGAGTTTTTGTTCGTAAAGTTTTATCATTATTGCTCTATTGCTTCCTAATTGGTGACTGAAATAATGATTAATTAATTAATGATTAGTCAAACGACTATTTGTAGGATTTTAAAGGATCTTAAGTGGCATCCTTATAAGATTCAAATTCTGCAGGCAATTTCTGAAGAGGATAAAGCAAACCGATTGGAATTTGCAGAAGACGAAATTGAACGAATGAATGAAAACCCTGGTCATCTGAATAACATCATGTTTTCTGATGAGGCACATTTTCATCTTGATGGTGGATTTAATAGACACAATCTTCGGTATTGGTCAGATGAAAATCCCCACTGGATTGCTGAACAATCCTTGCACTCTCCTAGAACGACTGTTCGGGCTGCAATTGGAGATTTTGGATAAATTGGTCCAATTTTCACATTGTAGTGAACCACTCGTGAAGTCTTTGTCTGATCGATTTGAAATTTCGGCAGTAAAAATTCCTTTAGATAGTTCATGTTTTGTAAAAATTTCGTCACTTTCTGATAAAAATTGCCTAAGTTATAAAAAATCCAAATAGGGAATAGTTAGCTGACTAACCCTGTATGTTTTTAGTTATTTGTTATATTTTCTATATACCTTCTAACAATAATGTGTGATAATGTGGTACCTTTGAATAAATAATTTACTACAAGAACGGCAACGTAAGCAATAGAATACGTCACACGAAAAATGTTCTAACAACGGCAGTGCCACCTGGCACTCGGTACATGAACTGTTTGTTCTCGGTTTGTCGTAATCAAATTAAAAACAAAACTGTAGTGGCACTATCATTATATAATGTAATGCCTGTGGCACACCGGTCGAGGAGCATCGAGGACCATCGAGTAACTCCTCGATGAAACGAAAGAACGCACCCGTCCGCGATGGATTTCTATTTAATCGGTGACAAATACATCAAAGTTTTGCGCGAAATCAAATCCAAAGATACGTCTGAAATGAGATACATTCGTTTCATCGAGGAACAACTCGATGAAAATAGCGGCGCCCCTATTTTTCGTCGAGGACGGGGTGCGTTCTATCGTTTCATCGAGGAGTTACTCGATGGTCCTCGATGCTCCTCGGCCGGTGTGCCACAGGCATAAGAAAGTAATTAATTTACATCGGAATTTATAAATATATATATATATATATATATATATATATATATATATATATATATATATATAAATTTATAAATAATTTCTTTATAGTTAAAAAGTAAATGAAAATCAATATTTGATATTTCTTAAAAATTAAAATATATCGTCCACAGTTATATTATGCCTTCATCATACCAAAATTATTTCTCCAAAAATAATATTTATGAATAAAGAATAAAACAGAGGTAACCTATATAATTTATCACCATGATAATTTAATAATAAATTATTATATTATTACCTCCCGCTTTTTATTCTATTATAGTCTAAGGTCTATTCTGTAAAGGATTTTTTATTACCAAAGCGGAGGATTATTATTCGAGGCGCTAGCCGAGGAAAATAATCATATTCCATATTTTAGATCGTTATAAAAAACTTTAAGAGAGAAACCGATGGCAGAATGCGTTTGAATTTCATACAAAGCACACACTTGTTCATTAATTAGTTATTAATTAGATTGAAGAAAGATAAGACAGTTTTAGTAGATTTTACAAAATTCCTCTTCATATTCCCTTGTCTAAATTTACAAAATTCATGTTTTTTCTACATGACAACATGACAGAGTAAAAATATTAGTGACAATTTTTACCTCTCGCCTCATATTCTATAAGAGAGGTATTGTAATGGGTCAAAATTTTCGAGTATGAGTTTTTGGTGGATAAGCACGTTTTAGGATCTCTAGAATACGAATTTAATATTTTCACGTTGATGTCTGTGTGTGTGTGTGTGTGTGCGTATGGACGTATGTGACGATTTTTCGTCCACGATAACTGAAAAAGTATCAAACCTTTAATCTTTAATAACCAAATTTCATATTTAAGGTTTTAATAAGTATCTTAAGAACGGATAACATTTTGGTAGAAATCCGCAAACCGGAAGTAGTACTTTTTGAAACTTGATAAAGTTTTCCTTAAATATATTGGTACATTATTTATTTATGACAATTTTTGCAATTAAAAATAAAAGAAAATATAATTATCTATGGGTACAGATAATTATAAATACAATTTGATGAATCTGGTAGTATTTAACAATAAAATAAAGTACAATTAATATTCTATTTTTTTGAAATTCCAGTATCTTGTTGTCCATGATATGAAATTTGTTTCTACATAAAATTTGAATGTTTATGACAGTGACAGTACAGTTGACATCTTTTGCTTGGATGTTGGTTTACATTATCGTTTACATATTACATAAATATGAAACTATTAAAATGTAAGTAAAACTATTTATTAGATTAGTAGAATAAGCAGAGTTAGGCGAGAGGTCGTGTGGTGGCCACAGCAGATTTTTTATTATTGTTATAGAAACATCTTGGTTTACTTAAAGTGACGAAACTAGTAAAATTTATTCATCGTAAAACGTAAATTATATGAAGTGACAATTCATTTCTTAGATTTGTAGAGATCTCATTCACATCAAAATTATTTAGTGGCATAGAAAAATATTTAGTATCGTCAATTTAGATAAGTCTATTTGCAGAAAATGTTTATGATCTAGTTGTTGGGAAGAAATTAATTGTAGAAAATATAATATTTTTATTTTTAATTTCATTGTTTTTAAAAGGCTTTGAGATTTATTTTTCCAACAAGCAAACAAATTATTTTATTTAGGTAACTTAGTAACTTAGTAACTTAGTAACTTAGTCTATGGTATTGTACTAGCGTCAGGCCCCGCTACGCGGGCCTTCGGCTAGGTCGCGCTGCCGCGCGACAAGAGAGATTCGCCCGCTTCGCGGGCTCAAGCTCCGCGGACACTGAATGTGAGACGATTCGGCACTTCGTGCCTCAATTATAACAATTTTAACATTTAGACTCTACCGAAAAAAATTGTATGATGAAATTATAATTATTTAAAATTATTCTTCTTCCTTCTTCAATATAAATTTTTGTTAAGCCATAAAAATTTTAGTATAGAACTATACGCGGGCCGTCAGCTAGATCGCGCTGCCGCGCAACAAGGGGGATTCGCCCGCTTCGCGAGCCCAAGCTCCGTGAACTCTGAATATGGAAAGATTCGGCACTTCGTGCCCCAATTATAACGATTTTAACATTTAGACTCTACCGAAAAAAATTGTATCTAACGTCATCTTGAACAATATTGTAGGTACCTTATCAAAACCTTTAATTTGATATATCAAACTTGAAATGATTTTATTATTTTGAAAGGAAAAAAACCGAATCTAATCACCCACTATCATATTTATCACTTATTGTGTATATCATTCCTCATCATCAAGATCAAGACCTTTACTTTGATATTAAAATCAATATGATTTTAACAATTTTAAGATATAAACAAATGACGATCGTCGGTCTCCATTTTGAACAATCTTGTATCAGCTCTTTTATCAAGATATTTAATTTGATATCATATTCAATATATTTTTTTTTAAAAAGATAATTGTCGGCCACCATTTTAATAATAATTTTATTAATTATCCCTCATCTAGCTCTTTAATTTGACATCAAACTTGATATTTTTAAATAATTTTATTAATAAGGTAGCCTTTATTTAAACCCTTTAATTTTTAATCAAATTCGATTTGATTTAATAATTTTTTGATTAAAACAAATGACAATCGGTCGCCATTTTCAACAATTTTATAAAGAAGTGCTCACCTGACAGTTTTAAATTATTTTAATAATTAGGTAGCCCATGTCCAGCACTTTAATTTTATATCAAACTTATATAATTCTATATTGTTTTTGATAAAAATAAATGACAATCGTCGGCCATCATTTTAAATAATTTTATTGATTAGGTAGCCCTTATCCAGCCCCTTGAATTTGATATTAAACTCGATATGATATTTTGATAGAAACAAATGACAATCGTTGGTCGCCATTTTCAACAATTTTATAAAGTAGTGCTCATCAGCTCATCTGACCGATTTAAATTATTTTATTAATTAGGTAGCCCATTTTCAGCCCTTTATTTGATATCTAACTTGATATAATTCTATATTGTTTTTAAAAAAATAAATGACAATCGTCGGCCACCATTTTAAATAATTTTATTAATTAGGTAGCCCTTATCTAACCCCTGAATTTGATATCAAACTCGATATGATTTTTTAATAAAAACAAATGACAATTATTGTTGGTCGCTATTTTCAACAATTTTATAAAGTTAGTGCTTACTTGGTAGGACTGTACTTGAAATGGCTGTCAAAATAAAATAAAATTTAAAAAAATACTAATGCCTGTGGAACACCGGCCGAGGAGCATCGAGGACCATCGAGTAACTCCTCGATGAAACTATAGAACGCACCCCGTCCTCGACGAAAAATAGGGGCGCCGCTATTTTCATCAAGTTGTTCCTCGATGAAACGAATGTATCTCATTTCAGACGTATCTTTGGATTTGATTTCGCGCAAAACTTTGATGTATTTGTCACCGATTAAATAGAAATCCATCGCGGACGGGTGCGTTCTTTCGTTTCATCGAGGAGTTACTCGATGGTCCTCGATGCTCCTCGGCCGGTGTGCCACAGGCATAATATTGATAAAAATACAAAAAAATGATTCTTTCGATTATTACTAAATATAATTTACAAATTGCTTCTATTACTAATATAACTTAATATACATGCATCTGAAATATCGAATTGTAAACTGTAAACGTCAGTTTGACTTTGACAGAACATAGCATTGTTTTTTCCCCAAATATGTTAACAATTTTTACCCTGAATGTACTAAAACTTCTGACGTCTTTTTCTGTGACTGTACGAAAACTTCTGACGTCTTTTTCTGTGACTGTACTTATGAAAGAAACTGAATCTGTATGTCATTCATATTTCGCGGTTATGTACTACCGTTTCACTAATTTATTCAGTTACTTAGTTCTTTTCTTTTTCATACTTCTAGTGTATTTGTGTTAGTCTAGTTTGACAAGTTAACCTAAAAGGTGATGATTTATTAAACACGTGTAATGTCTAAATAATATTTTATCTATTTATTATCCTTCAGTTATTAATAACAAGTTCTCTATCTGTAAGTGTTTACTCGATCCACAACTCTCTAATCAAATAGGTTATGGGCCCAGGTATCATTTAAAGCACTATAAATAGAAGCTTTTTGTCGGACTGAATGACCGAAAATGGATAAAATTGACATTTCCACGATTAATAAACTCAATGGAGCAAATTATGCGCAATGGAAATTTCAAATCAAGGGTGCGCTCAAAGCCAAAGGTGTCTATGGTATGGCAAACGGAAGCATACCAGTTCCACCAGCCGCTGAAGCTGACGATTTTGAAGCATGGAACAAGAAAGATGCACATGCAATGTTCACGATTACAGCTGCCATGCAATTGGAGCAAATCACGTTGATCGAAAACTGTGATACTTCGAAAGAAATCCTTGACAAGCTAGATTCAATATTTCAGCTTAAATCAGAAACTAACAAAATGATAGTTCACGAAAAATTTCATCAATATAAAATGAATCTAAACGATACGGTAGCGCAGCACATTTCCAAAGTCGAAAATTTGGCAAAACTTGTTTGTGAAGCAGGAGAAACTGTAAGTGATGCCGCTATAATGATGAAAATTTTAAGTACACTGCCTGCGAAATACAGAAACATAAGACAAGCTTGGTTGTCCCTGGACGAGGCCAAACAAACAATTACAAACTTAACATCACGACTCATTGACGAAGAGGCCAATCTAGGATCTGTAGAGGAAGCTGAAACCGCGCTAACAGCTTTATCATTGAAGAAAAATAAGAATGAATATAACAGTATGAAAGGTCAAGATAGCAGTCAATCAAAATATTCTTTTATTCGTTGCTATAACTGTGGAAAGAAGGGACACATTTCCAAAAGATGTCGCGTACCCCAAAAGAAGAAGGTTCCATCAAATTATCGATTTGAACCAAGAAATCAACACAGAACTTCTGAACGACCTGGTGAAAGCCATGAAGTCGCTCTTCACGTAAATGATAACTCAAATTATCATTATGAAGAATCATGGATAATGGATAGTGGTGCGTCATGCCACATGACCTACAGAAGAGATTTCTTTAATACGTTAGAAGAAAACTTTGAATCCAGTGTAATCTTAGGCAATGAGACAAGTCTGAAAGTAAAAGGAAAAGGAACAGTTAAAGTACAAGCTTTGATTGAAGAAAACTGGTACGATCGTACACTAGTTAACGTAATGTACGTTCCAGACCTAAAGAAAAACCTATTCTCTGAAGGTGCCGCAGCAATCAACGACGTAAATATAACAAAAGATAAACACTATGCACAGCTTTACAAAAATGAAACAGTGATCGCGACTGCTGTTCGCGAACCAAATAACATTTACAAAATGTTACTTAGAACTGTAGTGAATGAAGTGTTTTTAGCCAACTCTACCAAAAGTGAAAGCCTCAAAATATGGCACGAAAGGCTTGGCCATTTAAATGTAAAAACTATAGAAGAAATGGTGAAGAAAAACTTGGTGTCCGGAATAAATCTCTCAAACGTTGAAAACTTTTTCTGTGAAGCTTGCGCGTACGGCAAACAACATCGCCTTCCATTTAAAAGGAGCGAACAGATCACGAACTTTAAAGTAGGTGAAAAGATTTACAGTGACTTGTGTGGTCCAATGGAAACAACATCCATAAGTGGATCTAAATACTTTATTGTTTTCAAGGACAAAATAAGTGGGTATCGTGTTGTCAAATTTATCAAACATAAATCAGATGCCTTGGAATGTTTCAAAACATTCAATAAAATGATCAAAAACAAATTTGAACGTTCAATTAAAGTACTGCACGTGGACAATGGTGGTGAATACAAAAATAAAGACTTTGAAAAGTATTTAAATGAAGAAGGGATAGTCTTGGAAACAACCGCCCCCGACACTCCCGAACAAAATTCAAGAGTAGAAAGAGATAATAGAACCATCGTCGAGTGTGCTAGGTCAATGATCTATGGTGCCAAAATGCCTAAATATATTTGGGCTGAAGCTGTCAACACAGCTGTTTACTTATTAAACAGAACAGCTACAACTCAAACTGATACAACTCCATATGAAGCTTTGCACGGTAAAAAGTCAAATTTAGAACACGTAAGAACATTTGGAAGCGAAGCGTTCATGCATGTACCCGATCAAAAACGAAAGAAGCTAGATCCGAAGAGCAAGAAGATGATTTTAGTTGGGTATGACAATGATTCAAATAATTACAGATTACTTGACCCAGATACCAAGAAAATAACAGTGTCAAGAAACGTACTCTTTAATGAAAGTGAGATAAGTCTTGCAAGAAAAGAAAATACTGTGAAGATTAGTATTGACACTGACGATGAACCGAACGAATTCCAAGAGCAAGATCCAGAGCAAAATGTTGAAGAAGTAATTCAGCCAGAACAAAATAATGAAGAGACTCATATACCAAATATAGGACGCCCACAACGTCAAATAAGGTTACCCAGTCGATACAATGAATTTGAACTACTAAATTTTGTTGAAACGAATATTCCACAAACTTATCAAGAGGCGCTCAACTGTGATGAAGCAACACATTGGAAATTGGCAATTGCTGAAGAATTAAAAGCATTAAAAGCAAACAACACATGGGAAAGTGTGGAACTTCCACCTGATAAGAAACCAATAAGTTCAAAGTGGGTATTCAGAATAAAACACAATGAAGAAGATTCAACCTCACGCTATAAAGCTCGCCTATGTGCAAAAGGATATGCACAACAAAAGGACGTCGATTATCATGAAATATTCTCGCCTACAACCCGTTTTGACTCAATCAGAGTGCTTCTAGCAGTGACGGCAATGAAAAATCTGAAAATGAAACAATTCGATATCAAAACTGCTTTCCTTTATGGAGAACTTTCTGAGGAAATCTACATGACACTCCCTGAAGACATGGAAGTAACTACGACAAAATCTAACCAAGTGTACAAGCTAAACAAATCCCTATACGGACTTAAACAAGCCCCCAGGTGCTTTAACAAAAAGTTTAGTGACTTTCTTAAAAACTATGGTTTCGAACAATCTCAAGCAGACAAATGTGTGTACACAGGCTTTGTAAATAACATTAAAGTGCTTCTTGTTCTCTATGTAGATGATGGACTGTTAATCAGTGAAAGTGACGTAATAATAGACACAGTTTTAAGAGAACTGAAAAAACAATTTAAAATAAAAAGTAGTGAAGTGAAAAACTATGTGGGTATGCAAATAAAAAGAGACCTAGACGGTTCTATTTTTATAAATCAAGAAAGTTACATTAAACAGATTGCCAAGAAATTCGAACTTGAAACTGCTAATGCAGTATGTGTACCCTCTGACCCACAAACAAACATTACCAGTGAAAGTAGTGAATATTTGGAAGAAAACGAGGTTCCATATAGACAGCTGGTTGGTTCCCTCATGTTTGCTGCAATTGTTACACGTCCAGATATTTGTTATGCAGTGGGAGTTGTCAGTCGATATCTAAATAAACATAATAAAGTACAATGGAATGCAGTGAAAAAGATAGTTAATTGGGACAGCAGATCACGGAATTTACTATAAAAGTGGTAATTCTACGCCACTGACCGGTTATACCGATTCAGATTTCGCAGCTGATCTTCAGACAAGGCGATCTACCAGTGGTTATGTTTTTCTACTTGGTGAATCCGCTGTGACATGGACTAGCAAGAGACAACCGACCGTATCGTTGTCAACCACAGAGGCGGAATATGTGTCAGCTTCTCATGCCACCAAGGAAGCTATTTGGTTGCAGAGACTCCTTGCAGACATAGGTGAAACTCCAATGAAACCTATCACAATTAATATTGACAACCAGAGTGCCATACGTCTCATCAAAAACCCAGAATTCCATAATCGAACAAAACATGTGGACATAAAGTACCATTTTATTCGGGAAAAATTCGAAGCAGGCGAAATCCTACCCATGTACATCAACACAAAGGATCAAGTGGCAGACATCCTGACGAAGCCGTTACCTAAAGTATCCTTTGAAAAGTTTAGATTTTTGTTAGGTGTAAAAAGACATCAAAATATTTAAACTATGTACTCTGATTTATTTAACATGTGAACTGTCCTAAGATTTATAGATTACAATTAATATGTTTTATTTTTAATAAGTATTCAAAAAGTGGGAGTATGAAAGAAACTGAATCTGTATGTCATTCATATTTCGCGGTTATGTACTACCGTTTCACTAATTTATTCAGTTACTTAGTTCTTTTCTTTTTCATACTTCTAGTGTATTTGTGTTAGTCTAGTTTGACAAGTTAACCTAAAAGGTGATGATTTATTAAACACGTGTAATGTCTAAATAATATTTTATCTATTTATTATCCTTCAGTTATTAATAACAAGTTCTCTATCTGTAAGTGTTTACTCGATCCACAACTCTCTAATCAAATAGTACTATGTAATGACTGTCAAAATAAAATAATTTTTTTAAAAATAGTACTAAAATTGATGAAAATATTAAAAATATTTACGCTCCTTCTATTATAACTCAATATAATTAACAAATTTCTTCTATTAATTATATTACTTAAGATAAATGCATTTGAAATCTCGAATTGTAAACGTCAGTTTGACACAATGTAGCATTATTTTTTATTCAACAGTCAGTTGTTGAACATTTGAGCATTCAAAGCTTTGATACACTGATGAAATTTCAGTTTTTAATTAATAACTACAAAACCATTCTATTTGGAACATTGAGACCTGGTCGCATGGACTCCCTATTAATCCCTTACTATGTATACCAATTTTTAAATCGATAGATTAAACCATTCATTTGTTATTAACGAAAATCAAAAAGTCAGTTTTTCGCATTTTTCTCAAACAAAAGAAAATCGAAAACAATTGAACTATACAAAGGTTTTTGCGTCTCGACACCCTCTATCACCTCGTAAAAAATCATGAAAATCGGATAATTCGTTCATAACGTTGTGCAGTTCTAAATGCGTTGCTAGTTTGGCTAAAAATCAACAACTTTAAGCCTTTTAGTATATAAGATAACAACAAAAATTCCTCTCTACATTTCGTATCAGACGCAAACAAGAGAAAGCATGCTTCTCTTTCATTACTACACTCTCTCTCTCTCTCTCTCCTTGAGTAATAATTTCTCGAATTCCCGCTAGGGGCATCATAGGACGGTAAAAAATTTCTGTACACTTTAGATACATTGCGTTGCCGTTCTTGTAGTAAATTATATATTCAAAGGTGGTACCTATGAACGAGGTAAGTGAATGTGCGATACTACAGTACTTCCCCGACTATAAGTTTTAATATCTTGCTTTCGTAAAGGCTTTTATTTTATGCTTTATTCAGTAAAATTATCTTTTTTTATTATCTTTTCCCCGAACTAAGTTGATACCAACTTCGGCATAATTTGAATTATGTGACAAAACAACTGACCATCGTTATGTTGTATTTGATTCTTCGGCTAGATTTACGTTGTACGAATTAGCACTGACCTGGAAACCCCCCGCTATGACGGATTAAGAGTTCTTGGAAAAATACAGGTAAAAGGGTTCCAGCGTACGAATCAGCACGATTATGCTAGGCGTACGAATAAGCACTGTACAAAACAACATGTAGCCATTGTAATACTTTTGTATTGATTAATAATAACAGAATTGGCTTATCTTTAATAACTTTAGTTTATTGAACACTTTAGAATAAGTACAGTACATGTGTTGATTATTCAACGCAACTCTTTACGAACGACATTTGTTATTGTTTTTGCGTCTTGACAACAGACAACATTGCCAACTTTATATCTTTACATAGTTCATTGTATTGCCAACTTAACATAAAATAAATAATACAAATTATATTTATGTGACAGCCATTATAAGTATAAGTAAGTAGCTAATTTAACCAACTAGCACTCAAGGTTCGCACTTATAATTGAAACTGGAAATTTGTGGAAGTGCTGGTTGGTTAATTTCGCACTTATACTTATAATTGGGTAGGTCTAAATCTAGCTTCAGTTATATGAATCCTTTAATAATGTAGTCAGAATCGTAGATAGTCGAGTGCGTTATATGACCGGCTGTAGATCAGACAACTAAAATTTGAATCCAGTGAGCTACACATTTCATAAAGAGTATGTGATGCTGCCACACTCAGTTAGGGTAAAAGGATATGTATGTAATGTTATTATTTAACTTACGCAAGTGGAGGAGTAGGCGGCGGTTTGGGTTTATCTGTATCACACATGGTAGGTTCTTCATCTGATCCATCTGCGCAGTCTTTTTGCCCATTACATTTGACATCGCTGTCTAAGCAGGCGCCAGAACGGCATCGAAAATTGTAGTCGGGACATGGGACATCTTTTCAAACCGGGTACGATTCATACAGTTTTCGAATATTTTTGAGTGAAAAAATGTATACTTACGTCTACATTAGAGCTGTCAATATCCGAAAAAATTGGATCCGGGTATCCGGATCTCAAACTATCCGGATACTCGGATATCCGTTATCCGGATATTTTATCGGATATCCGGATATCGGACCTGGATCCGGATATCCGGGTGTCGGATCCGGATATCCGGGTGTCGGATCCGGATATCCGGGTGTCGGATCTGGATCCGGGTATCCGAGTGTGGGATCTGGACTGGATCCGGGTGTCGGATCTAGATCCGGATATCGATATCCGGATATAGGACCTAGTTCCGAATATCCGATTATCTGAGTTCAGAGTATTGGTTCCTAATCCAGATATTGAGTTTAGTCTCTATAATTCAAGATTAGGGAATTGAATCAACAAATCGAAGCCTAGCTTCTTACTTAAAGTTTCTAACTCATTTGACATTGAAAATTTGTTTATTAAGCCGGTACTTTACACTTTACCTTGATGGTGCCCAGAAAATTTGTAAATAAAATAGTATTGGATTTAAAATTCATTACTACTCACATTTAAAATAGATTTATCATCCGCTTCTTTTCTCCGAATCTGATATCCGAATCTAATATCCGGATCCGGTATCCGGACCTGGTAGTCGGAGTCGATATCCGGATTCAATATCCGGATCTAATATCCGGATCCAATATCCGGTCTATTATCCGGATCCAATATCCGGATAGTAAAGTATTCATATATCTTGAAATATACGGATATCCGGATATTTTTGGATCCGATACCGAAACTATCCGGATCCGGATTCCAGCACTACTACATTCTTGTAAAGGTAAAATGGCCCATTCACCGTTGATACAAGTGTTAATAGAATTATTTGGATAAAGTTCATAACCTGATTTTCATGTTATATTAACTAGACCAAAATTTGGAATAGGTGTTCCTTTTTTGTGATCAAGTCCTAGGATGGTATAGTCACCATTCACTATTTCCAAAGGTGCGCACGATCCATCTCTACAAGCAGACAATTTATATAATATATTTGTTATATAGTTGGGTAAAAGACGTGATAAATATAAATGTATTTATTACGATATTTCGGGTATTCCATCAACAGTAACATCAAAAAGTACTAAAACAGGACCAATAAAATAGTTTAACATCACCAGAGGAATATAATTTAAATTCTTACATTGTAGAATTAAACAATAAAAGTTTACAAAAGCAAAATTTTAATCACAGATCAAACCGCTTGTAATCACAGGCCATCGCTACCCAAGTAACATTTCTTACTAATTTTCGACGTTAATATCACGTCAATTTATGAAGTATAAATCGACGCCTAGGCGTGGATCGAACTCACGTCAATTACTGACGTCTTTATTGCGTGGTTTAAAGAGTCATAATGACGTAAAATTGTATTGTAAATTTTTAAATTAAAAGAGTACAAACTAAATCTATTGTTTCGTTAAGGCCAATCTATTCAATCAGTAGAGGCAGAGGCGTAGAGCGGGGATACTGGAGACTGAGTACTAAGACACGCGTACCAACCATGATGCATGATAGCTGAAGTCCAAACAGTACAGTAAATCAGTAGAACCATACTAAAAACTTATCTACCGGTTTTCAGAGCCGAGTAGGATTTACACTTAAATAAAGTGAAATAAAACCAAAACAGTAATGAATTTGTTAAAAACATTTCTGTAATGGAATTTATTTAAATGGAATAAAATATAAAGGATAAACCTTGATTATTATACAAACTGTTATCTGAAATAATATATTAAAGATAACTTTAAATAGAATATTGAATTTGTTAAATATTGTTTGATTGAATGTCTGCACGGCACGGTTTATACTATAAATATGAATGAAAGATTCTTACAAATGTATTCTATAAATTAGATATTGTTTAAAAATAGGTACCTAAATACTTTATTTTTGTTCAGTTTATTCATTATATTAATTAAATTAGGAAAAATTGATAACTTGGCCTTAATTAATCATTTTGCTGAATAAATTACAGCGAATTTTCAACATTTTTTGATAAAAGTCATTTTATCGTCGGAATTGCAACGGAATTTAAGCGTTAAATTCTTGACGTCATTTTTCACATACAAAAATGACGAAGTTTTATACGCTTAATAGTTGACGTCGATTAAATGACGTAAAAATGTACTAGCCGTCTACTTATTACTTATCTATCAATGCAAAAATTAATTTTTTCGCGATGTTAATAATGAATTGGGTATGTTATAAAAGTATCGTAACGCCAATAATAGTTAATTATGTTATAAGGATCGTAACGTCAATCATTATGGTTCTAGTCGTGAAGATTATTAAACTAAGCGAAGCCGAGTTTGATAACACGACGTATGTGTACCATAATTCCAAAAGTAAAATAAATCAATTTATATTGAACCTCTTTGACCAAAAAAATTTAAATCTAAAAAAATTAGGTATGCTATTTTTCAAACTCACCTCAGTAACAAGTTGTTATTTCATTATGGTATTGAGTACTATACTGGATTCATAATGGTCAAATAACGATATTATGGTCCTCAAATTGAGGCTTATAATGTTGTTATTATGATACGGCATCAGATAACCTATTTCATTGTACTTGGTTGGTACTATATGATTATTATATTTTGTTTGTTTTTCCAACTTAAAATAAGGATGCAAGAACACTAGAACGTCTTTAAATATATTGTATATTGTCTACACAATTTCTGTTTGGACAAATTTATTTTCACGATGCTTACTTCAAATTTCTACATTTTAAACAAATTTTAATTCCGGGATCAACCCATATTTTGAGTCTAGTGTCAATAGTCCAGTAGCCTTGTCATGGTTATAATGGGCCTAAGTTGCATCAAGTGGTGGTAGAAGGTTTCTATTTTTTTTCTTGTATAGGATGTGACTGAGATGCTAAATCCAAGTTTTCGATCTCGGCAACCCTCCGGAACACTTTTGAATATCTCAAAAACTGCTAAATTTTTGCATTTTTTTCGGTTTCTTACCATTTTGACTATGAAGGAGCACGATTTCGACAAAAACCAGTATATACATTTTTAAACTAGATTGTCTGCAATCTGAGACCAGAATGGGCTCGGTAGCCCTAATAGTTTCTGAGATACAGCTTTTCAAAGTTTGGTAAATTTTCCAAAGTTGAAAATTTTAAGCTAGTTTTCATGATTTATCATATTCTTTTGTTTATTGTGTTTAATTAACTATAACATCTGAACGAATAATGATATTGGCTTCCGGTTTGCAGCACTGAATTTCTCGTACTTTTTTCTATAAGATACATTATGTCAAAAAATTTCAATGGTCTTCCTTGAGCTGAAATTTAAAGTTTTTACGCGAGAGAATATAGAAAAATTTTTGTTTACTCTTTTGTTCATTGTTTTTAATCAACTATAATATCTGAACGAATAATGATAGAGACTTCCGGTTTGCAGTATTGAATTCCTCGGACTTTTTTCTATAAGATACATTGTGTCAAAAATTTTCAATGGTCTTTCTTGAGTGTGCCTTGGTTGAGCTGAAATTTAAAGTTTTTCCCCGAGAGAATATAGTAAAAAAAATTTTTATTCTTTTGTTTATTGTGTTTAATTAACTATAATATCTGAACGAATAATGATATTGACATCCGGTTTGCAGCACTGAATTCCTCGTACTTTTTTCTATAAGATACATTCTGTCAAAAAATTTTAATTTTGTTCCTTGAGCTGAAATTTAAAGTTTTTCCGCGAGAGAATATAATAAAATGTTTGTTTACTCTTTTGTTCATTGTTTTTAATCAACTATAATATCTGAACGAATAATGATAGAGACTTCCGGTTTGCAGTATTGAATTCCTCGGACTTTTTTCTATAAGATACATTGTGTCAAAAAATTTTAGTGGCCTTGGTTGAGCTGAAATTTAAAGTTTTTCCCCGAGAGAACATAGTAAAATTTTTTGTTTATTCTTTTGTTTATTGTGTTTAATTAACTATAATATCTGAACGAATAATGATATTGACTTCCGGTTTGCAGCACTGAATTCCTCGTACTTTTTTCTATAAAATACATTCTGTCAAAAATTTTCAATGGTCTTCCTTGAGCTGAAATTTAAAGTTCTTCCGCGAGAGAATATAGTAAAATTTTTGTAGAAGAGAAACGGTTGGAGTTTTTTAAATTTGTATATTTTGCCAAATTTTGAAAAGCTGTATCTCGGAAACTATTAGGGCTACCGAGACCATTCTGGTCTCAGATTGTAGACAATTAATTAAATTAATTTAATTAATTAATTAAAAACTTTGAAAAGCTGTATCTCAGAAACTATTAGGGCTACCGAGCCCATTCTGGTCTCAGATTGCAGACAATCTAGTTTAAAAATGTATATACTGGTTTTTGTCGAAATCGTGCTCCTTCATAGTCAAAATGGTAAGAAACCGAAAAAAGTGCAATAATTTAGCAGTTTTTGAGATATTCAAAAGTGTTCCGGATGGTTGCCAAGGTCGAAAACTTGGATTTTGCATCTCAGTCACATCCTATACAAGAAAAAAAATAGAAACCTACTACCACCACTTGATGCAACTTACGATGTACTAGGTTACTGGACTACAAAGGAAAGTCATAGAAATTATATTTAAAATTTGATTATTTTTTTAAGAAAGAGGTGTATAGTGATTACAGGAGTAAAATTAAACTTACTTATCTGCATCTCTTCGGTGTAGCTTATGAGCAAAAGTGCTGTCAAAATCTGAAAATAATTTGTTCATTTCAACAATAACTAACTACCCCAACAATTACTTACATGAAATAATAACAAACACACTAAAAATAAAAATACTATTCAAAATCATTTTAGTGGTTGCCTGTTCAAAATTCTCATGTATATTAACAGAAACCTGGTTTTTCTTATGATTTATATTTAATCTATTAGGAAAATAGGAATAAATACCACTCAACAATTTAAACGTTGTTTTTCACAGACACGAATGACTAGTTTTTTAAACTTAATAATAAGTATGTAAACAACCATTTTTTTGTGTTGAGACGCGCATAAATTTATGAATATGTAGATTATTTGATTCTGTATTTTACTAGGATATTAAAGATAATATTCAAATATGACGGTTAATAATAATTAGTATTACATGACTTTTGGTTGTAGGAAATTATTTCGAGGAATTCTTAAAAGTCTAAAAATAATAGAAATAAAACTAGTTTTTTATTACATTAAAATGTAATTTTTTTTTTTTATAAAAATGGAAGACAAAATACAAGTTATACATTATTACGTTACTCTATTTTCTGAGACCATCCGTTTGATCAACTGAATATGAGTTGAAATTTTTGTGTAAACTCCATATTTATAATTATCACATTGTTTCTCTTTTAAAGGCCCCACACTAACTAAACCTCGAAGATAAAATCTTATTTTGTTTCTTGCGTTGTTGTCAACCCATTTGAAAACTAGACCACCTCCGCTGTCGCCTTTACATATATTAGAACCTGTTACAAAAATTTAATTTAAAAATATACTGTCACTATTTAAAAATACGTACCGTTTGTCCATCCAACGCAAAATTTATCCAATGTAATCCATTTTAGAAATTCTTGGGGCACCGCATCTAAACAGTCTAGACGATCTACGTATGGAGCAGTTAATTGTTTTAAAGTGTCACTAGCTTTTGGTTTGCTGGGGTCTGTGAAACCCCATCCTACTACCTACAAACAATACATTCATAAAAAAAACATGCTGTTCACACAAGGATACTTTCATGCTTCTGAATCCTGAGAGAATTGCCTGTCAAATAACGGCACCGTTAAATTGAATCTTCAATGAGTCTTGGAAAAGTAGAATTTTAAATTTATTGATAGCTTCAAAACAATAAATTTCTTTTTTCCAGGATTCAGAAGCATAAAAGAATCTTCACAGAATCCATGTTTGAACAGGACTTAATTTATTCTTACTGTATCAACGATATTCTTCACGACTATTTTTTTATAACTTACATTTCCTAGCTGAGCGGGTCTTAGTTGTTGTTCTTCATATATATTATTCCAGTCTACACAAACTGGTTGAACGACATTTGACAAAGTAAAGGCTTTTGCAATAAGTATGACTGCTATATCTGCTTCGTAATTTGAGTAATATGCTCTGTATTGTCGTGGTATTTCGTAACTTTTTACCTGTCAATATGATTAATCTTTAGTTATATTTTTTATTTCTGAATGAGTTACTTACTTGTCTTTTCTGGACCAGACCAGGCCTGTCATCTGTCGCGTTATAATCACTGTAATATTTACCAGCAGCAACATAAAATTCTCTAGGTTCGAATCTTACATTGTATTGACTTGTTACACAATCTGCAGCTGAAAAAGTGAATAGTTTGTTACTTTATTTTGCTGGATTTACTCCCAACATTGCAACATTTAAGACGATCAAGTGGTCAACAATCACACACTGCCGGCCGACAGACTTGAACCACGGCACGGAACTCTGGGTTCAGTACGTCATCACATGCAGAGAGCTGTGTTTAAACCAGCGTACCTTCCTCTGCTAAATAGTAAATGATTTATCGAAATATTTGATTGTATTGCGTACCTGTAATAACGAGTAAGGGTGTAATGATGGATCCGCCACATTGGTATTCATATGCAGATTTTTTAGAATTAAAACGGTAAAGACCAATATGCCATGGAAATTCTCCTCTTAGTGCATCATGGCCTAATACTACATTCGTGCCTCCAGAAGGAATAACTTGACCGCATTCTAAAATAAAAAAGAATATGTATCATTTTTTTATATTTTAAAATTGATTTTTTAAGGGCATGATAATTTATCAGCTTGCATCTCAAATAGTTAATATATATTATATATTTTAATGGCATATAGTACCGACTCAATTTACTGATTATAGAACAAGAATTTTTTTTAAATTAATAAATTTTAAGGGCAATTTCGCCAGGAGTACATTCTTGGTATTCTGTGCATTAAATTCAGCCTTATGCCCATGTCACACCTATAAAACTTGTATAATCTATGATGAAAATTGTCGTGTGTGACAAAAATGTTACACTTGTATGATGAAAATAATATGAAAAATTATATAAATTATTTGCAGTAGCAAACGGTTTCGTCTGATTCGGTATGACGTGTATGACGGAAATAGCAGCGATTCTAATTTTCGCCATGCACAAGTTTGATCATACATGATACAGTGTATAGCAGGTGTGACAGGGGCATTAGGCTGTTCAACTATCTAACCCTCTGGTGCAAGTTCTTGTTCGGTAAAATGGTTGCCAAGTTAATTGCATCCCAACTTGGAATGGTACCAAGAGCGGATACCAATACGAGTCAAGCTGTAAAAATTTCCCACTTAATCCGGATTCGAACCTACAACCTCTGTACTCAGGGGCAAACACTCTAACCACTACCGTTATGCGGTTACCAGCCGTCAACTTCCGGGCACTCTAGGATTAAGCTGCTCAATGGAGAGTACATTAAACTATATTCGAACCACACACGTTACGCACATCCAAAATTATAAAAGATTTTAAGAGATTACTGTAAGTTTTGAAAGTTACCTGGTTCACATCTAATAAGAGGGTTATCCCACGACCCTCTACTGCATTTTGACGTTCGAAAATCATCATGAGTTTGGTAGTAGAAGTGGTTGCATCTGCTTTCGGCCACTGTACCTTCTACTGCAGGTTTATTGCAGTCTATATCTCTTCCATCAAGAGTACATGTTATGTTCACTGAAGTTGAGTTTCTTGGCTCACACAACTCTAGAATAAAATACTGTTTCTTCAATCTGTCTGTACGAATGAAATGTATACTTTATACTTACGTCTACATTCTTGTAAAGGCAGATTGGACCATACGCCACTAATACAAATGTTAATTGAATCACTTGGGTAAAGGCCATACCCTGTTTTACAAGTTATGTTTACTATTGCCAGGTTTGAAATAGGGCTTCCTTTTATGTGATCACTTCCCAGGACATTGTAGTCGCCATTTATTATATTTAAAGATGCACAGGATCTGTCGCTACAAACACAATTCTGTATAAATAAAAATGAATGCCTGCTTTTCTGGTCACGCCATAACTTGAGAACGACTTGACTGATTTGAATATTTATTTTTTTGTTTTGTGTGTGGGCTGGTTTTAAAAAGAAAAAAAATTGAGAAACCCAAAAAAAGGTGAAAAATCGAAAAATTCAAAATTGTTTCTTCTTATGACAAAAATGTACAGTGATTTGTGATTTGTCACTGAATTGAACAAAATAACAAAGACATTTAATTAAACTACTATGTATTAGTTGTTGAATAGAAATTTCGAATTAAGTTGGTCTATACTTGATGTCAGCTTAGAAAATAGCGTTGAGTAAGATAGGACGATGATATCCTTGAATCTGATTGGTCGAGACGAGAGGTGGATTTACATCAGCGAACATTGGAGAGATTCGCGATTTCATTTCCGTTTGACATTTCAAGTTTATATAACCTGAAAATAGTAAAACAACGTGTGTTTCTTTCTTATTTTGACAATTTTTATTCGGTAGTAGATTTCTATTTTTTTTCTTGTATAGGATGTGACTGAGATGCAAAATCCAAGTTTTCGACCTCGGCAACCCTCCGGAACACTTTTGAATATCTCAAAAACTGCTAAATTTTTACAATTTTTTCGGATTCTTACCATTTTGACTATGAAGGAGCACGATTTCGACAAAAACCATTCTATACATTTTTAAACTAAATTAAATTGTCTACAATCTAAGACCAGAATGAGCTCGATGGCCCTAATAGTTTCCGAGATACAGCTTTTCAAAGTTTGGCAAAATATACAGTTTTGAAACACCAACCGTTTCTCTTCTACAAAAATTTTACTATATTTTCTCGCGGAAGAACTTTAAATTTCAGCTCAAGAAAGACCATTGAAAATTTTTGACAGAATGTATCTTATAGAAAAAAGTACGAGGAATTCAGTGCTGCAAACCGGAAGTCAATATCATTATTCGTTCAGATATTATAGTTAATTAAACACAATATACAAAAGAATAAACAAAATTTTTACTATATTCTCTCGGGGAAAAACTAACTATAATATCTGAACGAATAATGATATTGACTTCCGGTTTGCAGCACTGTACTTTACCTAGTACTTTTTTCTATAAGATACATTCTGTCAAAAATTTTCAGTGGTCTTCCTTGAGCTGAAATTTAAAGTTTTTCTGCGAGAGAATATAGTAAAATTTTTGTTTACTCTTTTGTTCATTGTTTTTAATCAACTATAATATCTGAACGAATAATGATATTGACTTCCGGTTTGCAGCACTGAATTCCTCGTACTTTTTTCTATAAGATACATTGTGCCAAAAAATTTCAGTGGCCTTGGTTGAGCTGAAATTTAAAGTTTTTCCCCGAGAGAATATAGTAAAAATTTTGTTTATTCTTTTGTTTATTGTGTTTAATTAACTATATTATCTGAACGAATAATGATATTGACTTCCGGTTTGCAGCACTGAATTCCTCGTACTTTTTTCTATAAGATACATTCTGTCAAAAATTTTCAATGGTCTTTCTTGAGCTGAAATTTAAAGTTCTTCCGCGAGAGAATATAGTAAAATTTTTGTAGAGAGAAACGGTTGGTGTTTCAAATCTGTATATTTTGCCAAACTTTGAAAAGCTGTATCTCGGAAACTATTAGGGCTACCAAGCCCATTCTGGTCTTAGATTGTAGACAATTTAATCTAGTTTAAAAATGTATAGAATGGTTTTTGTCGAAATCGTGCTCCTTCATAGTCAAAATGGTAAGAAACCGAAAGAAGTGCAAAAATTTAGCAGTTTTTGAGATATTCAAAAGTGTTCCGGAGTGTTGCCGAGGTCGAAAACTTGGATTTTGCATCTCAGTCACATCCTATACAAGAAAAAAAATAGAAACCTACTACCACCACTTGATGCAACTTAGGTCCATTATAACCATGACAAGGCTACTGGACTAGTAAGTTTAACACTCTTTATGATAGGAATACGTTATGTCTTTGTAGTTCGCGCCAAAGTTTAAACTAATAGAATGTTTGGGTGTAGAACGGACTGCATTCACAGTGCCATCTACTATTTTCTAAGCTGAAATAGAGATAGGTGTTTTGAAACAGACAGTTGTGAATTTTAAGTATTACAATAAACCATACGTTTTTGAAATAGTTTTATTTATTTATTTGATGTTTATAACAATGCCAATTTAACATTGTTGCCGGCGGCTATCTAATTCAAAGTTTACTGCACCGACTGAGTTCAAATTTGGTATGGTAATAGCTTAAGATCTAACTTATAACATGATTAGTCAGTCCGTCATCTTGAAACAAAATGGTGGTTAGCTTATATGGTTTGTGGTGGTTAGCTAACTCAAACTGTACTGCACCGATTGGGTTCAAATTTGTAATGCTTATAACTTATGATCAGTCCGTCATCTTTAAACAAAATGGCGGTAACCGATTGGGTTCAAATTTGGTATGGTATCATGGGCGTAGTTAGAATTGCCACCATGTATGGCATGGTAATAACTTAGAATAATTCTTATAACGAGGTTCCTTTAAATTCAAGTTAAAGGCGTAGCAACGCGCTCCGGATCCGCTAGTAACATATATATCACACAAAACGGATTAACATGCCTTTTAACCAACTTGGTAAGTGGCAGCCTCGGCAGCCTCACATATTGTGAGTCGTTGGTGTAGTATGTAAGGTTAGGTGATCTGTCACTGGTCACTGTCATTTATACAATGTGAATCCGGCTGCATGGAAAAGATGGCGAAGGGCGTTTGAATTATTTTTAGCTGCGAAAGGAATAATAGATTATAAAAGAATGAAGGCACTATTACTTCATTGCGGAGGATTATAATTGCAAGATATATTTTATTCTTTGCCAGATGATAGTGTCACGCCACAAAATGTAGTAATGTCAACTCCTCCTGTAGCGGCAGAGTTGGAAAAGCATGATAAAGAAGCATATGAGTTAGCAATAAATGCTTTGGAAAAGCATTTTCTTCCCAAGAAGAATGTAATTTATGAGCGGCATGTGTTCAGAACCATGAAGCAACAAAACGACACTATTGAACAGTACACATCAAAACTCAGAGCTCAAGCAAAGCTTTGTGACTTTGTTGATATGGATGACCAAATTAGAGATCAGCTGATAACAACACTCCGAACTTGGAAGCTGTACGAGAAGAAGATAATTGAAAGAAACTTAAAGGAAAACTTTATGCGGATGAAAAACGAAAAGCAGTCATGAAAGAATTTAATGTAGGCGATTTAGTATTGCGGAAGAATGATATAAGAGAAGACAAGCTAGTTCCAGTTTTCGATTCTACTCCATTAACAGTCGTGGAAAGAAAAGGACCCGTTATCGTTGCTGAATCACCAAGAGGCGTAAGATACACCAGAAATTCTAGTAGTTTTAAACCATATCAGCAAGCGAAGGAACCAATAAGAGACTCATCAGAACAAGCAGAGCCTGTTGACAACAATGATTCAGTAGAAAATATGCAAGAACAGGAAGAACATGAAGAATCTAACAAGGCTCAAGAATCAAGTCAGCGTCCTGAGAGAAGTCGTCGGAATCCAGTTTGGATGACCGATTATGTTAGAAAATAAATGAAAATTTAATTTCAAAAGAAAAGAAGGGATTGTAGTATGTAAGGTTAGGTGATCTGTCACTGTCATTTATACAATGTGAAGTTGTTTCATAAAACTAGGGAATGTTGTTGTAGAAAAGTGGTAAGAGAGTCACCGAGTAGATTTTGCGTGTAAAGAAGTGTGTAATATTAAACATTGTATTTTGATATTTACAAATAAATAATATATGAAATTAGTTAAATCTGTGAGTTTCGTATGTTACAATTGGTATAGCTAAATATTGGTTTATTTATTTATTGAAATGTATTGAAAATGTGATTTCTATTACCATGTAGTAATAGGTATAAGGTGTGATAGATATGTATGTAATGTTTTTATTTAACTTACGCAAGTGGAGGAGTAGGCGGCGGTTTGGGTTTATCTCTAACACACATGTTAGGTTCTTCATCTGATCCATCTGCGCAGTCTTTTTGTCCATCACATTTGACATCGCTATCTAAGCAAGCGCCATAACGGCATTGAAAGGTGTGGTCGGGACATATGTGGTCTTTGCAAACCGGGTACGATTCATCTGACCCATCGGAACAATCTACCACTCCGTCGCATATTTTGTAATACTCAATACTGCAAAATTAGTTCATAAAACTCTGTTTACACAAGGATTCTTTCATGCTTCTGAATATGAGAAAAAAATTCTGAATGGGCTACTTGCATGCATTTTTTAAATTAAATATATTTGAAGAAGAGATCAAAACTTGGGACCCATATTTTTTATTTTGACAAAAAATTTATTTACAAGCCCAAAAAAAATTATTTAAATTTAAATATTCAATATGTGACGTAAAAACTAACCCAACCAATGAATGGCCGTTAAGCCATAGCAACGGCTGTACTAGTGAACGCCCCTAACTACGGCTTGCGCGGGAACGAGTTTGGCAAGCTGACACATCAGATGTGTTTGACATTTGTACTTCGTACATGTTTTGATGCTGTAAAATATAAGTAAGTATTTGTGTTTTCATAAACTAAATAGTCTACATTTATAAAATAATGTATTGTTACTAAATTTTATGTGTATTTTTGACAAGCAAATGTCAAATTCAAACATTTGTTGACTGACTCGCACACTATCTACAGGTTACATTCTTAACTATGCTTCCCTACCGTCTGTTCACACAAATGACGTCACAGAAAATTTAATCTCAATTTACTAAAAAACATATAATTTTTTTAAAATAAAATTTGTGTTTTTGCCAATGTTTTAGACCTAACATTATGTGCATAGTGTTAAAAATCTAATTTTCAGTACCATGCAAGTACCCCATTGAGAATTGCCTGCCAAAAGCAGGTAACCATTCAACAGGAAGGCAGATGTTATTATAATGAAATTGAACCACTTCAAGATCGATTCATCTTAGTGCAGTGTGCAGTCAGAATATCTTAAACCGTGCGAGAAAAAATTTGTTTAAAACATTTTTATATAATTTCATTCTCGAAAAAAAAAGAATAATCTAAAATTTTATTATTTTTTAATTTAAAATGTGGGATGTTTTGAAAATATTTTTGACAGTTCGATGTTAAGATAGCACAGCAGATAATGTGTATCTTTTTGAAAAAGATATTCCAATCGACAAAAGAGTTATTGGTAAACTACGATTTTTGATGGTTTTCTATACTTTCTATTATTCAAAACAAGTGCGGAAAATCAGAAAAGACGATACTATAGCTAGTATACTGTAACCAAAATTTGGTTCATAAATCACTTGAAATACACGAGTAATTAAATTAATAAGTAACTCCACTACTACTACTACACGCTAAGTATACTGGCACCTGAAGTTCAATGTCAAATATCTTTAAATTGAATTTTCATAGATGAAAAACACTCCTTTTTAACGTGCAAACATAAATTGAATTTAAATTTAGAGGGTTTATTAGTCACACCTACCAACAGGAAAAGGCAGCAGCATCTTCATCGGTTCCATCTCTGCAATGCTCTGTTTCATCACATCTTTTATATCCGCCAATACAAAAGCTATAATCACATTGGAAACTACTCAGAGCATCTATTTAAACAAAAATGTTCATTAAAATTATACTTACATAGATGTATCTCTTTTTGGAAGTTTAATTTCTGATACCTCTGTGACCACCTCTGTAATCCACTTCATATGTGCTGAAATTTTTGTATAAACTCCATATTTATAATTATCACATTGAGAGTTGTTCAAAGATCCAACACTAACTAAACCTCGAAGATAAAATTTTACTTTGTTTCTTCTGTTGACAGAACGTTTAAAAACTAGACCACCTCCGCTGTCGCCTTTACATGCACTAGTACCTAAAATAATTATTTACATTATAATTATGGTAGATTATCATTTGACGACGCGACGCGAGGCTTTTATAAAACCGAGCGATGTACAAATAACCCTAACGCATGCATTATGTATTCTATTTCTTGGCCGTCATACCTATTTATTAAAAATGTATGATAGATCCACACTTGAACATTTTAGTCCGAACGAACAGAACGAATTAATTAATTAATTGAACAAGCACAGCATACTAGTCTGGATAAAAGATCGTTGCGCTCAACATCCACCGTATTTGAAGTATTCGTAGTGAATGTGAGTAATTAAAACTCGACACAGCTATGTATTGTTTATACAACAAATACTACGATCAACACGAACGATGTGAATACCCGTCAACTGAATAATTCGGCGAACAATTATTCCCTTTGAGCAATTCCGATTTACCGACAAGCTCCGGAAAACATTCTGCTTGCGCGTACTGCTCTTTCTGTTCGTTCGGACCACGGTATACCGGCGAAGCGTTCAGCAGTGACTCTGATTATGCAGTACATCTCTCTTTATTACTAATACTCTACTGCTGATAGAAACAGATAGAAGATGCAGACCTAGTGATTCTAGCCTCTAGCGTACGCGTGCACATTGTAGCATTAAAAATAAGATATAAAATTAAATTCATAGGTAATTTAACAATAAATAATAGATTATTAGTTTCTTGTTTTTAATTTTGGTGAAATAAATAAAAAATAACCTCGCACACTGACTTCAGTTTCGAAAGGTCAAAATTCTTACGCTCAAGTTTCAAGTTGGTAGCGTGCGTCTTATTATACCGTGGTTCGGACTAAAATGTTCAAATGTAGACCCACTATAAAATGCATTGACATTTGCACGAAAATTTTTAGGTAAACTAAATATCCAATGAAATTCTTTCATTTCTGATCACGTGTACGAAATTGACCAATGAATACAACATTTAACTGAAAGCAACCCATGGGACATTATCACTTATGTCAAATATGTTGCTAGGTTACAATTATTTATGTTCATTTTTATAATAATAATTGAATAAAAATGTCATTTGCACGTTTTGGTAATGAAAATGATAATTTAATTAATAAAATTTTCTGTCCGAATAACCCTCGACCATTGATAAATACTTATAATTTTGTGACAGCTACCTCAAGCACGTTGCTTTTAGGTTAACAGCAACCAAGCAACGTGCTTTCGGAATGTCACAAAATTATTTCGTAATTATCAATGTCCTTGGGTTATTATAGCTGACAATTTGCCTTCTGTCAATTATCTGTTTTATATTAAGAATATACATCTTCTCTCTTTACTGCTGGTTATGCAGCCCAGTTATTTTAGGCTTTATTGAACAATAAATTGTGGTAGCTATACTATGTCCACCGAACAGATAGAATAGATGCTCCTCCCACAAATGTGCGCGAAATTGAAATACGGTATTGCTGCTAGGCAAACTCAACTGCTGAGATCGGTCATCAAAAAAATCGTTCGTAAATAAAAATTGTACTTCATATTTCTTTTAAAATTATGTTATACATAAATGATAAAATAATTATATAACTCTTCCATATTTATTTCAAATAAAACTATTTAATTTTTCTGCTTTATAAAATTTGTTGCTTGTAAAGCCTACTTCTGCGCACATTGTACTGCGCAGTTTTGGCTCTGCCCACTAGTTTTATTACTCTATGTGTTCGATGGACATAGTATTGCGTTTTTGTAGGCTGTACTTATTATTAAGAAGCAAATTTTTATTGACCTCTAATAGCTAAAAAAATCGAGCTTTTTTACTGAACCACCATGTAGTAAAAATAATGGCATGTGTAAAATTGCAACTATCGTAGACGTTAACGATGTATGATTGTTATGTTTACACTTCAGGAGGCCAAATAAATAATTGTATTTAAAAATACAGTATAACAGATTATAAAAAACGTACCATTTGTCCACTTAGCACAGAACTTATCCTGTGTCACAAATCTTTTAAATAATTCGGGCACCGCATCTAAACAGTCTAGACGATCTATGTATGAAGCAGTTAATTGTTTTAAAGTGTCACTAGTTTTTGGTTTTCCGAGGTCTGTGAAACCCCATCCTACTACCTACAAACAATACATTCATTAAAAAAACATGCTGTATCACTAAATAGAGTTAGCGGAACCCCTAAACACATTATTTCATTCACACGTCAATCACATCATTTTAAAATAAACATATAATCATTATACGTATCTGTTATCTGTCACTGTCACACCTTTCACACAAATTCAGTGTGGCATCCTCACATATTGTGAGTGACTCTATTTACCAGGCGGGAGTGTAACACCCACTACCAAAGGCTTCGCATAATTAGGGTAACACTCAACACTGTTGTATCTGAATATGATATTTGCAGTTACGCTTAACTAATTAATATAAATGTTCCAAATTATTTGATTTGTTGTTTTTATAGCTATTTAATCACATAGGCCTACATTGTTTTGCGCCTGTGGCAAAATTTTATTTTTCTACTAGGGCCCTGTTTCATAAAACTACAATTACAATTTACAACTGTCATTTTCTTACAATTATGTCAAAAACGTAGTTACAAGTGTTTCATAAACAAATACTACAAACTTGTAAGTACCTATGAATTTTTACATTTTTACAGGAAAACTATTACAATTTTACAAGTGTTTTTGGCACATTTTGACAAGTTCCATTTTTACAGTTGTCAAATTGTAATAATTTTTAACCTTGCATCGAAGGTAGGTATTTTTTTACAAGTAGTGTTTATGTGATAAATATGTGGAATATGTTGAATTTTTCTGATGAACATAATAAGATGTACCTAAGCAAAATGACGTTCAAGAACAGTTAAAAATGGAATTAATTTATTTTAATCACGTTTGAATATTTGTTGAAAATAAAAATAGTAAAGGGATTCAAAAATATATATTATTCTTGTGTCTGAAATAATAATTATTTTCAGTGCAATTCTTTCTTATACGTATCATTAAACGTTGAATTTATATTTAATACTATTCATTACAGACGTTGCAGACTAATAATAAACAACACAGAGCAATGTATAAGCAAGCATAATTTAGATTTCAAATTTTCATAAAATATGGACTTTTAATTCTTTGGTTTAACGATAATACAAATAATTTATTATAGGTTCCTACATAATCTATAAAATATTTATTTTACAATTTTAAGTTTTTAAGTTACAAGTTTGTAAAATTGTAATAACTTTTATGAAACACTTACTTGTCCATAGTGCATTACAAGTACTTGTAATTGTAAAATTGTAAGAATGTAACTTGTAACTTGTTGTTTTATGAAACAGGGCCCGGTATTAAAACATAATTTAACGAACTGGTTTCCATGGCGCTAAATGACATTTTAAACACACCTCGACAAGCCGTGGCTTTGACCGTTTTTAGTCACGGGCTGAACATAGCAACTGACATATTAAGCACGGGATGAAGTTGGCTCCTATGTTTGACATTTAATTTTTATGAAAAACTGAGAGAAATAAATTATTTCTTTCAATAATTATCTATTTTTAACCATATAACAGTGAAATACACTTGCCTAAGTATAATTTTGTAGCTATGTATAATATTATTATGATTTAACCTAAAATTATTATAAATGAAATATTACATATAATTATATGAATTTATGCTGTGTAATTTGTGGTCGTAGAAAAAGTATAGTATGTAACTCGTTTATAAACTCTCTAGATACTCGTTTTTTATACACTCGCTGCGCTCGTTCCTAAAAAACTCGTGGCTAAAATAACGTTTATAAAACTTGATACATAATATACTATTACGCCCTTTACCAGGCACGTATATGTAGGTATAGTTTGGAATTAGGAGGATTTGATTGCAGTAATAAGAGACCAAAAGGGAAAGAAAATGCGCCGCGACCGAATTTTTTTTAAAGTCAAGGTCAAATGCCTGATAATAAAAGTTACATTTTTAGAGGTGCATCTTTTTCACTCATTTCATGTGCAAAAATTAATTGGGAAGCACAGAAAGGATAGTTGATTTTTTTTAAATTTATGTTTATTCATAGCGCTGTAGCTCGCACTCGCATCGACTTTGAATGGTGGATCTGAAAATTTGTATGGCAATTGTCAATGTTTTTTTTCAAGTGTAATAATTTATTAGGCTAACGTATAACTTAGAGGTGCCAATGATTCAAGGGTGCTAAAAAAGTCAGTTTAATTTAAACTTAAACCAAATTTTTAGAAATTTCCCTTGAAATGAAACAGCAACGCGTAACACTATATTATATTTGCATTTTAAGCGCAATAGTTTATTATTTTTACTCGGATTTTTACTTATGTCGTACTGTAATTTTTGAAATTTTAAATTTTTGCGACCCCAAATATACTTTGCGCCCGTGGCGAAGGTGGCATTCGCCACGCCCTAGTTACGGCGCTGCACATAGGTAACTATTACCTCGACTATTACTCTGTGGTCTTGTGGTTAGAATTTCGGACTACGGTATCGTAAGTTTTGGTTCTAATCTTAAAGTATTTAACTATTTTGTTTATTTTTGTTTGTTTACTTACGGGCACGTTTAAAAATGAAAAAAAACCGTAACACGAAGTCTGTAATGGTAATGTTTTTAACCCGTTAATAGTCAAAATCATATTATAGGTCATAATTTAATTTTAAAAAATATTTTATTTTTTTCTGTAACTACTAGGGCCACGTCAGCGACACTTTGAAACTTTTACATCGCTCATTTTGCACATGCTTTCTGCATAAATACCGGATAAACGATGTAACCTACAATGAAAATTATGTTACACATTACACAATGAAAATATCATCATATATACTAAAAGGCATAGTGTGGTGCTGTGGTGATTCATCACCTTAGCAACTATACGTTTTTTTGCTCTAAAATTTGTATGGTTTGGATGATTTTAATGAAACTTTTTTTATACGATAAAGGGTTATTTTATCTAGTGATTTTTCTATATTTTATTGTTGTAGGGAGCACAGTTTGCGTGAGAAATAATAAAAACTTACTGTTTTTTCACTCCTTAGCAACGGGCATTATACTTTATTCGATTGTTTTTTTCATTTGACATATAGGTAGAGGATGAATTTGACTATATTTCTATGCATGTTTCAACCCCATATTGGGTATATTAAGAAAGTTATTAAGAAAAAACCGAAAAATGCACGGAACGCAAATGGGAGTATGCCATGGAATTTTTGTTTTCTTTTTATTAAAATAATTTTTTAGTCTAGTGTCAGATTTGACGTTTCCATTTCGAAATTTTATTTGGATTTATCTTTCATATTTGATAAGATACAAGTATTTTGAAAATTTTATTGAGTAGGTATTTAAAGATAGAGCACGCATTATGTTTACATGCTTTTGTATAAATTTGAAATATATTTTTTGAAAATTTTTATTCAATTTAATAATGTATTGTGAAGTTGCATCATGTTGTTATTTATTACTGTCCTATTTATAGTATATTTTGACCCAAATGTAAATGTTCAATTAAAATTATATCAAATTTCCGTGGATAATACTATGTATAATTCCCAGTATTTTAAATTTAACAAAAGTATTAAAATAGGAGTCCCATAATCGGGATTCTTAATTGTACTTGAGTTTGGGTTAAGTTTGAATTTGGCCTGCTCAAGCCGCCCTACTGGGTACTGTATCCTGGATACGCCAGGCCCACCCGGACAGAGGATTAGGGGACAGCACACTAACAACCGGACAAGCACGAGACACGGCGCGGACTTATAGACGATCTAGATTGTTATTACACTACTTGTATAAATCTGTTTTTACATAAGTATGTATAATATTAATTAGCACCTAGGTTTATAAAATGGATTCAATGATCGGCATTTGTTTTAAATTTAACAACCAGGTGAGCACTAATTGTTGAAAATGGCAGCCAACGATTTTCGTTTGTTTTTATCTAAAAATTATTGAATCAAATCGAGTTTTATATCAAATCAAAGGGATAGAGGCCAGCTAATTAATAAAAATACTTAAAATGGTGACCGACGATTGGCATTTGTTTTTATCAAAAACAATATAAAATTATACTATCGAGTATGATGTTAAATTAAAGAGCTACATAGGGGCTAATTATTAATTAAATTATTTAAAATGATGGCGCAAGATTGCCATTTGTTTTTATAAAAAATGTCAGAATCCTATTGTGCATGATATCAAATTAAATGTCCTGATGAGGGTTGATAAAAAGATTGTTCAAAATGGAGACCGACGATCGTCATTTGTTTATATCATAATTGTTAAAATCATATTGATTTTGATATCAAAGTAAAAGCCACTAAAATTTATATTGAAGAAGGAAGATAAATAATTTGAAGTTGTAATTAAATAATTATAATTTCATCATAAGAAAAGATTACAATTTTTTTTGGTAGAGCATAAATGTTAAAATTGTTATAATTGAACATTCAGGGTCCGCGGAGATTGAGCCCGCGAAGCGGGCGAACCTCCCTTGTCGCGCGGTAGCGCGATCTAGCCGAAGGCCCGCGTAGCGGGGCCTGACGCTAGTATATACTAAAAGGCATAGTGTGGTGATTCATCACCTTAGCAACTATACGTTTTTTTGCTCTAAAATTTGTATGGTTTGGACGATTTTAATGAAACTTTTTTTATACGATAAAGGGTTATTTTTTAGTCTAGTGTCAGATTTGACGTTTCCATTTTGAAATTTTACTTGGATTTATCTTTCATATTTGATAAGGTACAAATATTTTGAAAATTTTATTGAGTATTTAAAGATGGAGCACGCATTATATTTACATGTTTTTGTATAAATTTGTAATATTTTGTTTGAATATTTTTATTCAATTTTACAATGCACTGTGAAGTTGCATCATGTTGTTATTTATTACTGTCCTATTTATAGTATATTTTGACTCAAATGTAAATGTTCAATTAAAATTATATCAAATTTCCGTGCATAATACTATGTATAATTCCCAGTATTTTAAATTTAATTTACGTGTTAAAATGGAGTCCGTTAATCGGGATTTTTAATTGTACTTGAGTTTGGGTTAAATTTGAATTTGCCCTGCTCAAGCCGCCCTACTGGGAATTGTATCCTAGATACGCCAGGCCCACCTGGGCAGAGGTAGGGGACAGCACACTAACAACCAGACAAGCACGAGACAGGACGCGGATCTAGATTGTAATTATTGCTCTTGTATAAATCTGTTTTTACATAAGTATGTATGGTATTAATAATTAGCACCGAGGGGTACAAAATTGCTTCCATGATCGGCATTTGTTTTAAATTTAACAACTACGTGAGCACTAACTTTATAAAATTATTGAAAATGGCGGCCATTGGTCAATGGTCAATTGTTTTTATCAAAAAATTATATAATCAAATTCTAGGGCTGGATAAGGGCTATCCAATTAATAAAATTATTGAAAATGGTGGTCGAAGATTAAAATTTGTTTTAAAAAAAAAAATTGGAAATATATCGAGTTTGTATCAGATTAAGTGCTAAATATAGGCTACTTCATTAATAAAATAATTTAAAACGGTCAGAGGTGAGCACTACTTTTCAAAATTGTTGAAAATGGCAGCAAACGACGTTCTTTTGTTTTTATAAAATTAAAGGTTTTGAAAATTTACAATATTGTTCAAGATGACGTTCGACTATCGTCTTATGTTTTTAGTAGGATAACCAGGATATTTATTTTATGACACATATTTTGTTATTCTATTTTACAATTTTAATGGTTTAAATAAAATTTATATTGAAGAAGGAAGATGAATAATTTGAAGTTGTATAATTAAATAATTATAATTTCATCATAAAATTTTTTTGGTAGAGTCTAAATGTTAAAATCGTTATTATTGAGGCACGAAGTGCCGAATCGTCCTACATTCAGGGTCCGCGGAGTTTGAGCCCGCGAAGCGGGCGAACCCCCTTTGTCGCGCGGTAGCGCGACCTAGCCGAAGGCCCGCGTAGCGGGGCCTGACGCTAGTCTTATATACTAAAAGGCTTAAAGTTGTTGATTTTTAGCCAAACTAGCAACGCATTTACAACTGCACAACGTTATGAACGAATTATCCGATTTTCATGATTTTTTTACGAGGTGATAGAGGGTGTCGAGACGCAAAAACCTTTGTATAGTTCAATTGTTTTTGATTTTCTTTTGTTTGAGAAAAATGCGAAAGACTGACTTTTTGATTTTCGTTAATAACAAATGAATGGTTTAATCTATCGATTTAAAAATTGGTATACATAGTAAGGGATTAATAGGGAGTCCATGCGACCAGGTCTCAATGTTCCAGATATAATAGTTTTTTAGTTATTAATGAAAAACTGAGATTTCATCAGTGAATCAGAGCTTTGAATGCTCAAATGTTCAACAACTGACTGTTGAATAAAAAACAATGCTACATTGTGTCAAACTGACGTTTACAATTCGAGATTTCAAATGCACTTTTCTTAATTAATATAATTAATAGAAGAAATTTGTTAATTATATTGAGTTATAATAGAAGGAGCGTAAATATTTTTAATATTTTCATCAATTTTAGTACTACTTTTAAAAAATTTATTTTATTTTGACAATCATTACAAAGTACAGTCACAGAAAAAGACATCAGAAGTTTTAGTACATCCAGGGTAAAAATTGTTAACATATTTGGGAAAAAACCATGCTATGTTCTGTCAAACTGACGTTTACAGTTTACAATTCGATATTTCAGATGCATATGTATCTTATTACGTTATATTAGTAATAGAAGCAATTTGTAAATTATGTAATAATCGAAAGAATCATTTTTTTTGTATTTTTATCAATATTCGTATTTTTTTAAATATTTATTTTATTTTGACAGTCGTATCAAGTACAGTCCCAACAAAAGAAGTGAGCACTAACTTTATAAAATTGTTGAAAATGGCGACCAACAATAATTGTCATTTATTTTTATTAAAAAATCATATCGAGTTTGATATCAAATTCAGGGGCTGGATAAGGGCTACCTAATTAATAAAATTATTTAAAATGGTGGCCGACGATTGTCATTTTTTTTTTTAAACAATATAGAATTTTATCAAGTTAGATATCAAATAAAGGGCTGAAAATGGGCTACCTAATTAATAAAATAATTTAAATCGGTCAGGTGAGCACTACTTTATAAAATTGTTGAAAATGGCGACCAAGGATTGTCATTTGTTTTTAACAAAAAATCATATCGAGTTTGATATCAAATTCAAGGGCTAGATAAGGGCTACCTAATTAATAAAATTATTTAAAATGGTGGCCGACGTTTGTCTTTTTTTTTAAACAATATAGAATTATATCAAGTTTGATATCAAATTAACGGGTTGAAAATGGGCTACCTAATTAATAAAATAATATAAATCGATCAGGTGAGCACTACTTTATAAAATTGTTGAAAATGGCGACCACCGATTGTCAATTGTTTCTATAAAAAATCATATCGAGTTTGATATCAAATTCAAGGTCTGGATAAGGGGTAGTACCTAATTAATAAAATTATTTAAAATGGTGGCCGACGATTGTCATTTATTTTTATCAAAAACAATATAGAATTATATCAGTTTGATATCAAATTAAAGGGCTGGACATGGGCTACCTAATTAATAAAATTATTTAAAATGGTGGCCGACGTTTGTCATTTTTTTTTTAAACAATATAGAATTTTATCAAGTTTGATATCAAATTAAAGGGTTGAAAATGGGCTATCTCATTAATAAAATAATATAAATCGATCAGGTGAGCACAACTTTATAAAATTGTTGAAAATGGCGACCTACGATTGTCATTTGTTTCTATCAAAAAATCATGTCGTTTGATATCAAATTCAAGGCTACCTAATTAATAAAATTATTTAAAATGGTGGCCGACGATCGTCATTTATTTTTATCAAAAACAATATAGAATTATATCAGTTTGATATCAAATTAAAGGGCTGGCCATGGGCTACCTAATTAATAAAATAATTTAAATCGGTCAGGTGAGCACTACTTTATAAAATTGTTGAAAATGGCGACCGATTGTCATTTGTTTTTTTCAATAAAAAAAAACAATTCGAGTTTGATGTCAAATTAAAGAGCTAGATGAGGGCTAATTAATAAAATTATTTAAAATGGTGGCCGACGATTGTCTTTTGTTTTTTAAAAAATATGTTAGAATCATACCTATTGAGTATGATATCAAATTAAATATCTTGATAAAAGAGCTAATACAAGATTGTTCAAAATGGAGACCGCCGATCGTCATTTGTTTATATCTTAAAATTGTTAAAATCATATTGATTTTAATATATCAAAGTTAAGGTCTTGATCTTGCTGATGAGGAGTGATATACACAATAAGTGATAAATATGATAGTGGGTGATTAGCTTCTGTTTTTTCCTTTCAAAATAGTAAAATCATTTCAAGTTTGATATATCAAACATAAGGTTTTGATAAGGTAACTACAACTAATTTCCCTCTTGTCGCGCGGCAGCGCGACCTAGCTGAAGGCCCGCGTAGCGGGGCCTGACGCTAGTATACATTCCTAATTGCCTTATTCTAAAAATTATGTAATAATAGTTCCTTTTGCATAAAATTCATTTTTTTTTGCTCTCTCTTCTTTCACATCTACTGCAAATTATATGCATTTCCGGGTATTCTTATTTAGCATAAGGCAATCTAGAAACTCTAATGATTCTATTGATATATTATTTATGCCTATTACTTGTTCCTATTCGCTAAAATTTATGCAGATAAAGTGCATAAAAATGACTGTCTGAAAACGGTTTTGAGCGCGACCTTAATCTGTTTTATTGTGATTGACTTCTTATTCCTAACAAGTATTTGAAATTAATTTTATAAAAAATTGTAAAAATCATATCGAAGTATAAAAAAATACACTGAGAATAGAACCTAAACGCTAAAACCTACGAATCCGTAGTTCAGAATCGATCCGAAATTGTAACTATAGTTGATTCCACGTAAGTTTGTGATTGCGCAATAATAGACGAATCGTTTTGTACGACAAACGTAAATGTATAGGTTTCTAAAATTCAAATAATGGACCTACAATTCCTATTTCTGCAAGTAGGGAGGTAAATATTTTTAAATAAAATTGAGGTTTTGTCACAAAAATATATCTGTGTAAACGATATAATGTTGCGCAATCACAAACTTACGTGGAATCAACTATACTAGACCACAGAGTAATAGTTATGTCATTACATTACTATGGTAGTTACCATAGTCTATACCGAACATGCGGTATAATATAAATTAATATCATATCTCCCAGCCTGCAAACAAACCAAGTCAAATTTAAAACATTGACAAGCACCCTGACGCACTTTTTTGCCTCGTCACACATTCATTATTCTTTTTATGCAAGATCTTTATTCTTCCTGCTTGGAATCATTCGCACCCGCATGTATTCGCTTTTTATTCGACATTCGTTCATTCATTCCCTGAGTCAATCCTACTCTATCTTAACGATAATTATTATTATGTTATTATGTACAAACTAACAGTTCCTATTTGGTTAGGTTTTAGTTGTTCTTCTTCATGATAATTATACCAGTCTACGCAAACCGGTTGAACGACATTTGACAATGTAAAAGGATTTTCAACAGTTAGTACGGCTATATCTGCTTCGTAATTTGAGAAATTTGCTCTGTATTCTTCTGGAATTTTGTAACTTATTACCTATAAATATATATTAGTTTGTAGATAAATGTTGTTTATTCTTTGAATGAGTTGCTTACTTGTCTTTTTTGCGTCACGTCATAACCACTGTAATATTTACCAGCAGTAACATAAAAATCTCGAGGTTCGAATTTCACATTGAATTCACTTGTTACACAATGTGCAGCTGAAAAAGTGAACATTTTCGAGAATGAGTTTCAGGGTTTCTAGAATATGAATTTACAATTTTCGAGATTATGTCTGTGTACGCGTGCATGCATTCGTGTGTTTGTTCGTATGTTACGATTTTTCCTTTGATGGTATCTCAAAAAATATCAAACATGGAATTACCAAATTTTATATTTAGGATTTTAATAAAAATCTTAATAGCTCATTAAATTTTGGTAGCAATCCATTAACTTAATACCACAAAAAATTTCTTCAAAATCTCGATAATACTAAATAAAGAAAATGTTATTAGGTATATACTCGTAAAATTGATTAGATCTTGGTGCAGTCAGAATTTCAATCTGTGTGATGACCTTTGAAAGCCAATGCACAAATGGACTACATTTAATTTAAGTGGTCAGCTTATTATATAAATACCCGAAATATATACACTGTCGGCCGAGGGACTTGAACCACGGAACTCCGGGTTCGTACGTCATCACATGCAGAGAGCTGTGCTTAAACCAGCATATAACAAACTACTGCCTCGACGAATTAGTAAATTCATAATTCTCAGCCCTGATACGATCGTAATTTCATTTTACATGAGCCTATATTATATTGTCCACTGTACCTGTATTGTGTTACATTTTATATATTATATATTTTGACGTTTCTATATATATATATATATATATATATATATATATATATATATATATATATATATATATATATATATATATATATATATATATATGTATTTATATCAATGGAAATAAATGATATTATTATTATTATTATTATTAAATGATTTACATAAATATAAATATAATATGATTGTATCGCGTACCTGTAATAACATGTAAGGGTGTAATTATGGATCCACCACATTGGTATTCATATGCCGATTTTTTAGAATTAAAACGGTAAAGGCCAATGTTCCAGGGGAAACCTCCTTTTATTGCATCATGGCCTCCTACTACATCCGTGCTTTCAAAAGGAATAAGCTGACCGCATTCTGAAATAAATATAAATGTTTATCATTTTCTTATATTTTAAAATTAAATTTTTACGGGCATGATAATTTTTATCAGCTTGCATCTCAAATAATTAATACGCGTACATACAAACTGATTCACAACTTCATGTGCATGCATATTTTAATGGCATTTTATAGTACTCAGGTTACTGATTATGAAACAATTTTTTTTTAATTCATAAATTTAAGGGCAGTTTTCGCAATGAGTACCTACATTCTTGGTATTCTGTATTTATCACGCCTTTTGCCCAAGTTGGGTGTGGCAGCTTCACATATTGTGAGTCATCGGTATAGGTAGATTTTCATTGTATTGATCGTGTCAATGGGCGAAATTCAGTCTTAGACTGTTCATCTTTCTAACCCTTTGGTGCAAGCCCTCTTGCTCGATAAATTTATGGTTGCCAAGTTAATGGTAAAAGTTCTTGACTCACCTGGATCACATCTAATAAGAGGTTTGTCCCATGACCCTCCACTGCATTTTGACGTTGGAAAAACATCATCAGTTTTGTAATAGAAATAGTCGCATCTACTTTGAGCCACTGTTCCTTCTACTACAGGTTTAGTACAGTCTATATCCCTTCCATGAAGTGTACATGTTACTCTCGCTGAAGTTGAGATTCTTGGCTCACACAATAATTCTAGAATACATACATCAAAATTTATGGTATATGGTATATACCCAAATAGGGTTAGCACACTTTCTTTATCTATTCATTCCAAACACATTCCAGTTGCCCAGCTGTTACAATTGGTTTGGTTTAGTTTTCAAATATTTTTTGTGTGAATAAAATGTATACGTATGGAACACATTTATACAGTTTAACTGAAAAATATACCTGACTGGAATTGAATCTGATTTGTCAAAACCGCAGTCCGTCATGTTATGTAATCAGTAGTGCTGGGATCCGGATAGTTTCGGTATCGGATCCAAAAATATCCGGATATCCGTATATTTCAAGATATATGAATACTTTACTATCCGGATATTGGATCCGGATAATAGACCGCATATTGGATCCGGATATTAGATCCGAATATTGAATCCGGATATTGAATCCGGATATTGAATCCGATTACCAGGTCCGGATACCGGATCCGGATATTAGATTCGGATATCAGATTCGGAGAAAAGAAGAGGATGATAAATCTATTTTAAATGTGAGTAGTAATGAATTTTAAATCCAATACTATTTTATTTACAAATTTTCTGGGCACCATCAAGGTAAAGTGTAAAGTACCGGCTTAATAAACAAATTTTCAATGTCAAATGAGTTAGAAACTTTAAGTAAGAAGCTAGGCTTCGATTTGTTGATTCAATTCCCTAATCTTGAATTATAGAGACTAAACTTAATATCTGGATTAGGAACCAATATTCTGAACTCAGATAATCGGATATTCGGAACTAGGTCCTATATTCGGATAGCGATATCCGGATCTAGATCCGACACCCGGATCCAGTCCAGATCCCACACTCGGATATCCGGATCCAGATCCGACACCCGGATATCCGGATCCAGATTCGATATCCGGATATCCGATAAAAATATCCGGATAACGGATATCCGAGTATCCGGATAGTTTGAGATCCGGATACCCGGATCCAATTTTTTCGGATATTGACAGCTCTAGTAATCAGCTATCCAAAATTGTAAAAACTTAAGTTTTGGACTCACCTGGTTTACATGTAATTAGAGGTTTGGTCCAAGACCCGCCACTACATTTTGATGTTGGAAAATCATTAGGATCAGGTTGATAGAAGCGGTTGCAACTACTTTGAGCCACTGTACCTTCTACTACAGGTTTAGTACAGTCTATATCTCTTCCATCAAGAGTACATGTTACATCTCGTGTTACATTCACTGAAGTTGAGATTCTTGGCTCACACAATACTAGAATAAAATACCGTTTCTTCAATTCGTTCGTACGAATAAAATTGAAATGTATACTTACGTCTACATTCTTGTAAAGGCAGATCCTTCCATACTCCACTAATACAAATGTTAATTGAATCACTTGGATAAAGGCCGTACCCTGCTTTACATGTTATGTTTACTATTGAGTGATTTGGAATTGGAGTTCCTTTTATGTGATCAGTTCTTCCTAGGACATTGTACTCGCCATTTACTATATTTAAAGATGCACAGGATCCGTCCCTACAAAAATCATATTATTATTCATAATCATACAAAACGAATTAAGAGTACGTTTCGAAAGTAACATCGGGAAGATGAAGCGAGAATTTAGTGAACTAAAATGAAATTTAGTACCGGCATAAACGGTAGATCGCAGCACATTCAAAATCGCAACTACTTGACTACAGAGAGGCGCTACTATACGAAATTCAAATATTTACTGTAAAAAATATAAATATAAATTTAAAGATTTATAAAACGAATAAAATCACATGGCTTTTGATTCCAAATTATATTTTAATAAAAATAGTTAGTCCAGGAGCCAAGGTCCATTTTTGCACTTGATTACTATCAAGCTAATTTTCCGTGAGTAGCTTCATTTTGATGAGACGCCCAACAATTTCCTGTACGAAAACTCGATTGTGTTAGGTAATAGGGGTAGCAGGGATAAAATATGTTGATTTGATGATTCTCAAAAATTTATTACTAACTGGGCTTTTTTTTTGTTAAATCTGGAGATAATTATCTAAATTATTCGAAAAAATATTTGTCCTACAAAATGTATGGTTTGATCAAAGAGTCCCCTCCTTCCAACATGTATCGATAACGAGGTCATCAAAAATGATTACTAACCAGCTGATTTTTTTTTTTTTACTTAGTTCATATTTATATAATTTAACAGTCATATTGTCCTACAAATTTCGTGATACGTTATCCCGGTCCTACGCTCAAAAGTAGTACCTAGTACAGATCCTTAATGTAAAAATAATTACTATCAAGCTGAATCTTCGTGAATAGCTTCGTTTCGATGAGACGCCCAACAATTTCTTGTGCGACAATTCTCGATTGTGGTAGCTAACAGAGGTAGCAAGGATAAAATATGTTGATTTGATGATTCTCAAAAATTTATTACTAACTGGGGGTTTTTCCCTAAATCTCAAGATAATTATCTAAATTATTTGAAAAAATATTTGTCCTACAAAATGTATGGTTTGATCAAAGAGTCCCCTCCTTCCAATATGTATCGATAACGAAGTCATTAAAATGATTACTAACCAGCTGATGTTTATTTTTTAACTTAATTAATATTTATATAATTTAACAGACACATTGTCCTACAAATTGTGTGGTACGTTATCCCGGTCCTACGCTCAAAAGTAGTAGTACAGATCCTTGATGTAAAAATAATTACTATATAAATCACAACTACCTAGACGTCAACGATGTGTGATTGTTATGTTATGAAGATTTATCAGATGAATCTGATGAATATTAATTTTTTTTATATGTAAATACACAAATTTTTGTACCTAGTTTACTAAAAAATAAAGTTATTTAAATTTTTAAAAAGATGTTTTCACTGTATCTTATGTTACAAATAGGAAAACGAAAAAATGACAATTCTTGTCGGACTAGTGATACATACCTGTTTTCTTGTAGGACATTGTTTCATTTGGGCAGAGAACACACTAAGCTATTATGTAATATTTTTATCCTTCAGTTAGTAATGAGAAAAATGGTCTTGTGGTATTAACAATTTCTGAGCGTAGGACCGGGATAACGTACCACGAAATTTGTAGGACAATATGACTGTTAAATTATACAGGGTGAGTCATCGAAATGCCCGTCGTCGATATCTCCCTTGTCGTTAAAAATACAGCATAAATTTATTAACAGAATTTTTCGTCTACTCAAGGAGCATAACTTAAAATTATTTTCACATATACAGGGTGTTGCATAACGACTTGGCAATAATTGTTCGTCGTTTTTTAAATGAAACACCCTATATATTTTTATATATTTTGAATTGTATTTTATTTACCTATACGAACATATAAATTTTATTTTAGTTTTCCGCGGCGTTGCCAAGTTATTCAATTTTTTCTCTAAAAAATGCCGAATACACGTATTGTTTTATAAAGGCGTACTGAAGTTATTTTAATAGTAAAAATTATGAATTTTTTTTTCTGCACAACTGTAACTATACTCTTTGTTCTGACATAATTTTTTTTTAATGTTATTATACAGGGTGTTCAGTACAGAGAATCAAATTTACTCAATTTCAAATGGCTATAACTCGTCATTTTCAAATGGAACATTCTATATTTTATTATTCTGTTGTGTGTATTTTTGCATCTTCTTATGTTATAAAAGGTGTCCTATGCCTAAAAACATTAATTTCGGAATTAATTAAATTAATGTTTTTAGGCATAGGACACCTTTTATAACATAAGAAGATGCAAAAATACACACAACAGAATAAAAAAATATAGGGTGTTCCATTTGAAAATGACGAGTTATAGCCATTTGAAATTGAGTAAATTTGATTCTCTGTACTGAATATCCTGTATAATAACATTAAAAAAAGTTATGTCAGAACAAAGAGTATAGTTACAGTTGTGCAGAAAAAAAAATTCATAATTTTTACTATTAAAATAACTTCAGTACGCCTTTATAAAACAATACGTGTATTCGGCTTTTTTTAGAGAAAAAATTGAATAACTTGGCAACGCCGCGGAAAACTAAAATGAAATTTATATGTTCGTATAGGTAAATAAAATACAATTCAAAATATATAAAAATATTTAGGGTGTTTCATTTAAAAAACGACGAACAATTATTGCCAAGTCATTATGCAACAGCCTGTATATGTGAAAATAATTTTAAGTTATGCTCCTTGAGTAGACGAAAAATTCTGTTAATAAATTTATGCTGTTTTTTTAACGACAAGACAAGGGAGATATCGACGACGGGCATTTCGATGACTCACCCTGTATAAATATGAACTAAGTAAAAAAAAAAATCAGCTGGTTAGTAATCATTTTTGATGACCTCGTTATCGATACATGTTGGAAGGAGGGGACTCTTTGATCAAACCATATATTTTGTAGGACAAATATTTTTTCGAATAATTTAGATAATTATCACCAGATTTAACAAAAAAAAGCCCAGTTAGTAATAAATTTTTGAGAATCATCAAATCAACATATTTTATCCCTGCTACCCCTATTACCTACCACAATCGAGTTTTCGTACAGAAAATTGTTGGGCGTCTCATCAAAATGAAGCTACTCACTGAAAATTAGCTTGATAGTAATCAAGTGCAAAAATGGATCCTGGCTCCTGTACTAAGTAGTTTGATATTGTGTTATATTTGTGCTTCGGGCTCGGATTTATATGCAAAAAAATCAAAAGTACCTAGGTATGTGAATTACATATGCACAAAAATATCCAATTATATGCACCAATTTGAACAATATACCTATGCACCAATTTAGAAAATATATGCAAAAAAATATTTTTCAAATTCGTTTGAACAGAAAGAAATTTATTCTGAGTGTAAAACAATAATTTAATTGCCGGAAATATTACATTGTATACTGCAAAAACAGTTTATTATTAGATGTTTTTCAAAATTATCTACCAGACATCTACCTAAGTTAAAAAAAAATTGATGTCCCGACGTTAACATAAAAGAGGGCACAAAATACTAAAATTGTTTTATATACAAAATATGTGATATTTCTTATTTCATTAGTATAAAAATTAAAATATTGAACTAGTGCACAACAATGTAAATAACATAAAGTGTTACACTGTTGTTGCATTTCGAGGACCCTTCAAATAAACTCGTTTTCTGTGTAACGCCCCGGTACTTGAGTACTGAACCCGTGGACTGCGGCTTATTCTTATTCTTAAGAGGCCCGTCTACTACCTAAAATTCAGCATAAAATGTAATAACGTAGCGAGTGTTTTATGGCCAGTACAAGAATGGTAAAATTTTATTTCAAGAAGGATTTAATAGAGAAAGAATGGATCTACAGATGTGCCTTTTTAAATTTTTTAAAATTAATATGTATCATGAAATATAACCGTGTAAAGTTTGCATAAAATAGGATTGTTTTTTGAATTTTTATATTCATGTACAATTTTTTAATCAAAATTTTAAAACGGTACACCTGGCATGTGATTGTCATGTATGTTCCCTGATACCTATGTTCGCATATATATATATATATATATATATATATATATATATATATATATATATATATATATATATATATATATATATATATATATATATATATATATATATATATATATATATATATTATATATATATATATATATATATATATATATATATATTTATTTATACGAAGGGCATTTCGATGACTCACCCTGTATATATATATATATATATATATACAGGTTGGTGGAGGTGAAATGCGAACATAGGGAACACACATGACAATCGAACTTTCATGCCAGGTATCTTGATATATTTTGTAGTAGTGTCACAAAACGAAGTAATGTGAATTTGTTTGACAAAAAGAGTAATGAATAACAGACAAAATAATAAAATCTAAAAGTGTATGTTGAATGTATAGAAAAAGTAATTGTTATGAAAAGAAAGCAAGAACATATTTATTTTAATTGTTAAATAAATTATAAAGCATTCAACAGTTTGACATTGAAGTGACAAGTACACGTCTACTTAACTCTGTGTTAAATTAATAAAAGTGCCAAATAGCGAGTTCTCTGGTGAAATCTTACAACGCACCAATGCAAGGTAGAGCTCAATATCCCTACCAATCAAACAAAATCCTTAATCACCCCATATATTCCCTTTTACAATTAATTCTCTCTGAATTTAAGTAAATCCTACTAAGCTAACATAGTACAGCCATCTACCAATCAATAGCTAAACCTGCTGACTACAGCGGTTTAGTTAAACAACAAACCAAATCAACATGCTGGCATCTACATCAGAAACCGTCATGCCAAGGCCAAAACCATCATTCGCTAATATTACCGGTAAACAAGTTACAGCTTCCTTTCCCAGCAAAGAACAAGCAATACTCATGAACTCGGTAGAGGGCCTTAAAATCAAAGACTACATTGTAAGCATAGGTAATATAATTAGCCCTAAAAACGTATTATTCGCGTCTAGAATCTCAAACAATCGGATATGTATATACGTACAAAATAAAGAATTAGTAGATAAAATAATAACCAGTCATAGCACTATTATAATTGAAAATAATGAAATTAAAATTCGACCACTGTTAACACCATCAAAACGGGTAATTCTATCTAACGTATGCCCTTCAATCCCACACAATATTATCAAGGAACAACTAATTAAAAATAATCTTAAACTAGTATCTCCTATAATTTTTCTACATGTCGGTATGCAAGACGCGCAATACGCATATGTCCTAAGTTTCAGACGCCATGTCTATATTGCACCAACAGAAAATCAAAACATACCCGAATCTATTCTCCTCAAATATGAAAATATTGACTACAGAATATTTATTACTGAAGATAGTATTTCATGCTTCATATGCAAGAAACCGGGTCATACCAGCAACCAATGCGAGTATAACACAAACACCATAATAAACAAACAAACAATCCTTCCTGTAAAGCAAACAAAAAGAACAGCATCCCAACTAACGCCCGACTCTGAACTAATAGAAGAAAATAGCGAAACACAGTCAACAAACAAAGAAGTCAAAGAAAAACAAGATCAAAATAACGACCAAAAAACAACAATAAAACAACAAGTCAAAAAACCTAAAACAAACACGCCAATAGACTCCTCCCAATACCTGCACGAACTTCTTGCGCCATTAAAAGACGAAATAGAAATAAATCAAAACAAATATGTCCTAAACTACGAACAGCTAAAAGAATTCATAATTGGAAAAATGGCGCATAAAATTGGTTTTTTGACAATATCTCCATTCTAGCCACTCCTAGATAAAAATAGTTAATGTGTTAATTGTAGAGAATTAAATTCTCTACAACTTTTGTATTAAAACTTTTTTTGTAGAGGTTATAGTTTGAGAGTTATCTCTATGTAAATGAGAGCGTATTTCTTGACATTGCATAAATGTTCTCTTTTCAGCCGGAATTTTATTTGTTGACGACTAGTTATTAGTTAATTATTTGTCTTATACTTTGATAGAAGTTTTTACAAATCATAATGATAAATAAATTATTTATTTGGGTATAGTTTTATGTTTCTATATATTAATACAATATTTCGGGAAACTTTACGTTGTCTTCGTCCAGGTAATAAATGAATGTGTCAATTATTTTATGTATAAGAGAGCTACTATGATCTAAATATTCAAAAACTTGATGCCTCTGACATTTATTGTCTGACGTCAGATATAAGCGCTAACCATACATAACAGTTGTGCATACGTTGTTTAGACAGTTTAGGTTTAGACATAGTTGATATTATACATTTAACATATGGACAACTTTCTGTTTAAATAAGCAAATAAAAATAATATGAAAATCGTTTAATTTCTTATTTTTCTCATGTTTTCAAAATACTGTAATAAATAGCAAAAATTTCGAGAATTAGAATAACGCAAAACAAAAGTAGATATTTAAAACCGTTGATTGGCGGCCATATTGAATTTCTATTTTAGAAATCCCTTTTCAAATGTTTTTATGACACCAAACACGGGATGATTCTGACAAATGTGTTCAAAATGGTGGCCGTTAATAGACGGCCATTTTGAATTTCTTTTTTCGAGTCATTTTCAAATGTTTTTATATGATACCAAACACGAAATGACTCGGAGGTATGATTATTTGTGGGTGGGGGGGAGATTTTCGTGCCCAAAATTTTGACAGAATGCGTTATCATCGGCGACGAGTCTATGTGCCAAGTTTCAGCTTGACTGGGTAGCAGGAAGAGGGTTAATTAGCCCTACAAAGCCCGCGCCACAAAACAATCGAAGTTAATACTAAGATTACGTGGTTCCTCTCGGCGAAAATATTTTAATATCGACTTAACTAAGGCCTTAATAAAATTTAAAAATAATGTAATTTAAAGAAAAATGTTCAACAAATCTAATGCTGCGAACCAAATTTTGATATTTTTATTTGTTTAGAAACGACAGTTGTTTAAACTTTATGAAAACTAATTAATACAAAATTTTGCTGTTTTCTCTCCATGAAAATCCTCAAATTTTGACACAGCAAAGATTTTTTTTAAATTTGAAAATTTTCAGTGTTATATAAAAATGTTCAAAGAGTTTAATTCTGGAAACCGGAAGTCGATATTATACTCCATTTAATAATAACAGCTGATTTAATATTATAAATAAAAATATTGTTTTCATTTTTCAGTTTTTTTTCAAAGAATATCTAAAAATTCTGAATTTATCGTGCCTCTTAGATATTTTTCAAATTATGTATCTTATATAAAAATGTGTGGAGAATCCAATGCTTGAAACAGAAATTCGATATCTTTATCCGTTAAAAATAACAGTTGAAAAACGCAAAAATGAACGTTTTTTTCCTTATTATGTTTTTAAGAATAAACAAAAATTATTCCTTAACAAGAACAACTAGAAAGTTGAAAATTATATTTCTTATAGAAAAATACCTAAGAAATCGATTGCTGAAAACCGGAAGTCGATACCTTTGTTCGCTAAGAAACTACAGCCATTTTTGTGTTGTAAGACAAGGATACTACTTTATTTAAATTGATAGAAAATGCTCAAATTAATTTTCTCGATTTTCTCGAAAACTGTGCTACTTACGTAAAAACTGCATACAACATTTTTATAGAGAATTGTCCATTCTATCTATTTCAATAAAAAATTTTCTCGAAATATTCACTATTTACGAGATAAACGCTAAAAACAAAAAATGGCGGCCATTTTTTCAATATGGCGGAGGGAGCGGCGACTCCTCAAGGTCGCAAATTTAGTATATTATTCGGGATATGAAACTACACTTTCCTGCAAATTTGCAAAACTTCTCTAATTTTTTCCAGGTAGAACTACCTATTGCTTGGACTACTAAGCACTGCAAGAGATTTTTCAAATAACGTCCCTGGAATATTACTCATGCTACATCAACTTTACCCGAAGCTGACAGAAAGGCAAATGAAAACTAAATTCACAAAACTAGCACAAAAATTAAAAGCACAATTAAAAAAAGAAATGGACCCGGAAGCATATACAAGTCAAGAATCCCTTAATTTACACTCCAGCCTAGAATCACTAACAAACCCATGATATTGCAGTGGAACTGCAACGGCTTCTTTGCCCATATAGGAGAGATTCAAAAACTTATTTCTCAGTACGACCCCCCAATTATGTGCATGCAAGAAACTCGCTTTAAGAACACACAAAACGCCATTATAAGAAACTACAATATTTACAGAAAGGATCGAAATAACCCAATTAATGCGAGCGGAGGAGTAGCCATACTCTTAAAAAACAACAAAAATGCAAAAGAAATCAACCTTAACACAACAATTGAGGCCTTTGCAATCCAAATTCTGACCCCAATAAGAGCAACAATTTGCAGTATATATCTGCCACCCTACATAAATCTAGACGAACAAGAAATAAACAGATTATTGGTTCAGTTGCCCTCCCCATACATAATAACAGGCGATTTTAACGGGCACAACTTCATCTGGGGATCTGAACACACAGATCGTAGAGGTAAAATTATCGAAAACATAATAAACAACAATAACCTGGTACTCTTAAACGATGATACAAGCACTCACTTCTGTACTCAGTCTGGAAAATTTTCTTCTATAGATCTCTCGCTATGTGAACCCCAAATAGCACACAATTTCACGTGGGACGTCATACAATGTCTGTACAACAGCGACCACTTCCCAATAAAAATTAACTTTAACATCAACAATGATACCGAATTACATCCTGTATATGCAAAATGGAAAGTGGAAAATGCAAACTGGGAAGTATATTCCAACCTAGTTTCAATAAATAAAGATCTAACACTAAATGATGACATAGACATTATTACAGATGAATTAATTGAACACATCACAAACGCAGCGAACGTAGCAATCGGGAAGAAAAAAATTACTAAAGGAAAGAAAGTAGTACCATGGTGGAATGACAAATGCGAAGATGCAATACGACATAACAAACAAGCACTGCGCATATACAAGAAAAATAAAACACCTGAAAATCTTATCTCTTTAAAACGGACACAAGCAATCTTAAGACGAACTATCCTACAAAGTAAAAGAGAATCTTGGGAAAAATATGTATCAACAATCACACCAAATACAACAAGTCATGAAATCAGGGATAAAATCAGAAAAATCAAAGGTAGTAAAACACTCCTACAAACAACACTACTCAAAGTAGGGACTACAAATATAACAGACCCCTACGAAATTGCTGATACATTTGAAAAAACCTCAGCTGATTCATGTTACTCCCAAACATTTTACAAAGAAAATTAACAGCAGAAAATGACGAAGTAAGCATAGAACATGAAGAAAATTCGCCAATAAACGAACCCTTTACCTGGGCAGAACTACAGTATGCCATAAATAATATGAAAGGGAAAAGCAGTCCCGGGCCAGATGGCATCTCCTATCCAATGATTAAAAACCTATCAGAAAACACGCTAAAATATTTGCTAAAAATATATAATTTTATATGGCAAAACGGGAAATACCCAAAAAATGGAGCGAAGTCATAACTATTCCAATCTTAAAACCAAACAAGGATAAATCAAATCCGACAAATTACAGACCTATCTCTCTATCAAACTGTTTAAGCAAACTATTACAAAAAATGGTCAATCGAAGACTCATATGGTTTCTGGAATCAAATTACATCCTTATGAAGGAACAATGTGGATTTAGACAAAACCGCTCTACTACTGACTAAATAATAGCCTTAACGACCGAAATACAAGAATCTTTCAAAAATAAACAACACCATGTTGCTATATTTTTCGACATTAAAAAAGCCTATGATTGCGCATGGAAACACCACATATTAAAAACTTTGAAACAATATAACTTAAACGGAAATTTCCTTACATATGTTAAAAACTTCTTACAAGATAGAAAACTATCACAGCAAAAAAAACCAACAAAATGGAGTACCACAAGGCGAAATACTTGTTAAATTTGTAGTATTTAATTAACTGGTTATGAGTAAAACACAACTTCTTGTTTTAACATAATAACACAACTGTCATTTTATTTTCTCATTCCGTACTACAACGAAGTTGACAACAGAGCAGTCATGTGTCGAGAGCGTACATAATATAATAGCGCGAAATACAAAATATTGACAATACTCAGTGTAACATTATTCCTGGTAGCAATGAACGAAATTAATAAAGTCATACAAAACAACGTTAAAATGTCACTATTCGCCGACGACTTAGTGATTCACTACAAAGGTAAAAATTTAAACACGGTAAAGGAAAAACTCCAAACTGCAGTAAATTCTTTAGAAGAATGATCATAGTCCAGTCAATGAATATATTGTAGAGTGCATGGAATATGCGATAATTTTTGACTTCAGGAATTTGTTAGGAGTAGTTAGTAGGTAAACATACTAAAAGTCCCCACCCATGGGAGGTGAGCTAAAAGAGGGAGGGGGGTTGAAAGGTCCCATTTTTTGGTTTTTCGCTTATATCTCGGAAACGGTGCATGTAGGAAAAAATGTTTCAAATAAAAATGAAAGCTAATTAAATTTCCTATAAAATTGTCTATATACATATTAGTCGAATTCCTAACGGTTTTCGAGATATACGTTATTGAAAATCGATAATTTTCGTAAAAATAATTTTTATCCACCCTTTTTGTCGAACATTTGCTTCTAGTGCCTCTCACGATCGTTTCTCAGAAAAATTGTCTAAAACTAAGTTGTAGAACATTAAATTTCCTTCAATTTGATATATACTTTTGATACTTTATCTTCAACCAATCAAAAGTTATAGAATTTCTAACATGTACGCTCAATTGGCAGCCAACGAGCAAATAGTACAGTAATATTAGCTCCAAAGCCGGAATTTAAAAAAAATAAAGGTTTGAGTGCTCCAAATTGTTCATTAGCCTTGGCTGTAAATGTGGTAAAAAGTCTTCGAAACAATTTAATATGACAACAGTACTAAAAATCACTTTTAACAATATATAAACTGACAGCAATACGAGAAAAATGTTTAAAACAATATAAATAGTTTTAAATTGTTTTTATCAAAGCCTACTTTAATCAGTGCCATTAGAATTAAGTGTATTAGGTTTTGTGTAAATAAAACATTAATTTAAAAAATAAATGATGAAAATTACATACAGTTGAAAAGAGAACAAAATACTCCTTTTAATGATGCCATAGCTAACTGTGATTGCCATTTAAAAAAATAAAAGTTTTTGCTCTATCTAGTTACCTGTGCATATGTTTGGATAAACAAATACATCACTGGAATGGCCATCTGATAAGGTAACTTTTGTCTAATTTAACCGAAGTCGTATCTGTTCTAGTTTAGGAACTACCAATAATGGCCCGAGTTAAATAGACACCCTGTATATATATATATATATATATATATATATATATATATATATATATATATATATATATATATATATATATATATATATATATATATATATATATATATATATACAGGTTGGTGGAAGTGAAATGCGAACATAGGGAAATATATGACAATGGAGTTATCATGCTAGGCATCTTGATATACGTGGAATAAGTACTGTCAATGTCAAAGTAGCTGTCATATTATTGAAATTTTTATTTTCTTTAAAATATTTTCTTTGCATAATTATGTATGTGTACGAGCAGAACGAGAAAGGTTAGGTTTTATTATTATTTCTGTTATTGATTATTCTTTTTGCCACACAAATTCATATTACTTCGTTTTGTGACACTACTACAAAATATATCAAGATACCTGGCATGTTCTGTGCCTGGCATGAAAGTTCGATTGTCATGTATGTTTCCTATGTTCGCGTTCGCATTTCACCTCCACCAACCTGTATATACCGTGAGTTTATTTTCATTTTTAAAGTGAAACATGAGTATCCATGGTTACGAATTTGACAGCAATGTATTAGAACGTCCTTTTAAAATGAAACAGAGGGAATCAATTTGAATTTGTTAATTGGTGTCACACTGCAGCTACCTGGAAATATGATTTATTCTTTGAATAATTAAAATAAGTTCAAGTTGAAAGCGTTCCTTGGAACTATTACAGCTGCCCAAATATCTTATATTGTTCAAGAATAATACAGTTAAATTGATTCCCTATGTTTTATTTTAAAAAGAACGCTCTAATACATTGCTGTCAAAGTCATCACCATGGATATGAAAAATCCAATGTTTCACGTTAAAATAAACTCACTGTATACTTACATACAGGTTGGTGGAGGTGAAATGCGAACATAGGGAACATACATCACAATCGAACTTTCATGCCAGGTACCTATCTTGATATATTTTGTAGTAGTGTCACAAAACGAAGTAATGTGAATTTGTATGGCAAAAAGAGTAATCAATAACAGAAATAATAATCAAATCTAAAAGTGCATGTAAATTTTCTTGTTCTGCTCGTACACATACATTATTATGAAAAGAAAATATTGGAATGAAAATAAAAATTTCAGTAATATGACAGCTACTTTGACATTGACTGTACTTTTTCTATGTAAATCAAGATGCCTAGCATGATAACTGCATTGTCATATATTTCCCTATGTTCGCATTTCATCTCCAGCAACCTATATACAGGTTGGTCAAAAAGCACCCTGTATAACAGAAAACAAGCCTTTTTCTAGCTTCGAAATACCGCCTCTACAGTTAGTCAGTCAAATTCTTATTTACAGTAACTAGCGGAAAGAGGTAAATATTCTACAGTTTTATCTTAACAAAGATCCGCCTGTCTTTTGTGATAAATTACATCTCAAGAGAATTAGTGCTATGACAGATCATTTTGAAAAAGACCTACTATCGGATTCATATTTATAGTCACTTGCATTTAAAGATGATGATGAATAACTTGTTTAAAAAATCATCCAAAAAATTTAAATCAAAGTTTATACACTGGCGGAAAAAAATTAAACACTTGAAATTCGTAAAAATTTCGACCATTTTCAAACAGCCATAACTCGGCATAGTTTCAATCGATTTCGATGAATCTTCGTAGGCGAAAAACAAAAAAAAAACTAAAAGTCTTGCATGCAAACTTAAGCGCAACCCCTTCCGCCCCCCTCTAGCACCCATGTGAAAAAAAATTAATTTTAAAAATGTCCAACTTTGACGATGTGTACTGAGTTTTTTTTTTGACTTGATTCACCAAAATATCACTAAAAATTGTTCAATTCCCTGTGCAGGACTCAAAGAACGAAGTTCCTACGATGATTTGGCACAAAGTTATGGGTGTTTTTTAAAAAAATTGCATTTTTAGGTTTTTCGCACATAATTAGACGATTCTTCCGGGAAAATAGGATGATCTCTTTTCGTACTCTTCAAAACCCGAACAAAAAACACGTTTTTGGGCAAACAAAACGTCCAACTTTGGCGATGTGTACCGAGTTGGAAAAAATTTGTCGACTTGATCCACAAAAAGAGCATTGAAATTTGTTCAATTACATGTGCAGGACTCAAAAAACGAAGTTCCTACGACGATTTGGCACAAAGTTATGGACGTTTCAAAAAAGTGCATTTTGTGGCTTACTCCGTACAAGTTAATGGTAACATCTTTTTGTCAAAATATAAATTAGGCGTCCGCTAATTTAGTCAAATATAGTTTTGTCAAAGCGTAGTTTGACCAAAAATAATGAAGCCAAACTGTATTTTAGTCAAACTGTAGTTTGTTCAACTGGAATTTTGTCAAACCGTAAATATGCCAACCCGTAATTTAGCCAAACTGTATTCTAGACAAACTGTAATTTGACATTCCGTAATTTGACCAAACCGCAACTTCGACTAATATTATATTGTCATTGTCAAATCGTTTTCAGGTAAACCGTAATTTAGTCAAAACGCAACTATACCTAACTGAAATAATTCTACGCGGAATTTATCCAAAAGGTATTTTTGTCAAATCGCAGTTATGTATAACCGTAATCTTGCCAAATGCATTTTACTTTACTCAAATCGTAATCTTCCCAACTGTATTTAAGATATACAGATTTGGCTAAATTACAGTTCACCTGAAAACAATTTGACAATATAATATTAGTCGAAGTTCCGGTTTGGTCAAATTACGGAATGTTAAATTACAATTTGTCTAGAATACAGTTTGGCTAAATTACGGGTTGGTATATATACGGTTTGACAAAATTCCAGTTTGGCTTTATTATTTTTGATCAAACTACACTTTGACAAAACTATATTTGTCCAAATTGTGTGCTCCCATTTTGAACATAGAACGAGTAAAATTATAATTCTCATAGAAATTGATTATTTATGCTTTAGGAACTAGGCTAGGATCATTTAAAAACTTTAAAAATTAATATCTCGCATAGGTACTATAAGTAATTTTCGTGTCGCATTTATACTTATGCTCATGGCGTTTTATAAACTATTAAATAAAATTAAAACATAAATAAATAGTTGATGAAATAACAGTCGAGAGTCTTGTCAAGACTCAAGAAAGTCTTGTCGAGACTCCATGATGAGACAAGACCAGATGATGGTCTCGTCTCGACTTCTCGAGACAAGACGAGACGAGACCAAGACTGGTCTTGAGTCTTGTGGGAACACTATATATAGGTAATGACAAAATCGGCTCACTTTTACTATAAATTGTTGTTATTTCTACATAAATATATTTACAAATAAACTTTATATTATGACGTAGAAATGTGCATACTTTAGTATTAAGTTTAGTTAAGTTTTAAGTTTTTAAAATGATTTTTTAACAAGTTATTTATCTTTTAACCCAACTGACTATAATCATAAGATAAGATCAAGATTCAAATACTATACAATACAATCATAAAAAATCTTTCATAAAAAATCATTGTAAATTATATTTGGTAGGTACTCATAAATTAATATAGTAGTATATAGTTAATGTTTCTAAAATATGCGAAAATTCCAGTATATTTTTGCAATGTATTGTTCTTATTTCTACATTAATAAAATAAAATTTTTGAAACTTTGTACAATACTATAAAAATGTGCATACTTTTATTATCATTGAGTTTGATTCTTTTTAAATTATTTTTAAACTTAAAATCCAAGTGAACCCGACAGTAAAGCACAAAAACAATTGTATGATATATTTTGTAGAAGTAGAGGCAATTTTTCGCGAAAGTAGTTACCTGTAGTTATATGTGGTTGGTTTGACATTTTCGCGACGAAATTGATGAAGTCACACACTAACGTGGTAAAAGTACAAGGGAGGAATAACGGGGTAATTAACCTCCCCCCCCCCCCCCCAAGAATCCTAAAGTTATATCTTAAAATCGAATACTATTCCAATTTCTACTTAAGGGGGATATAAAGTCACATATTATTTGATACAAAAAGCCCATTCTTGCTGTCGCAATATCTCAAAAACTATATAAGATATTTAAGTAATTCTTGAAATATTGTAAAGAGGAAAGTTTGTAATTTGGTCTGATGTTATTATTTTGTTGATAAATTAATAATATATTAATTATTTTTAACAACAAATAATTGCAATTTTTGGACACATTTTTCTTTACTTAAAATCTGATTTTTCTAAAATATTTTGACATCATTCCAAAGTTCAAACCTTTATTAATCAATATTTGAAAAGAGCAAATAAATATTTCAAGTAGTTTTTGAGAAAACGCGACATTAGAAAACACCAAAACATAACATTTTCTTTTAAAATATACTGACTTTGGGGTGTGATTCGAACACAGGTCTGTCTGTAATTCCTAGTATCTACTCTTCACCCCAAATATATGATCGACACCCTAATTCTTAGAAGTAGTAGGATAAAGTAAAGTATATTCAATAAATCTTCAAATCCAAAACTGTATTGTTTGTTAATATATTTGTGCTATTGTAAATATAATTTTAATTTACTTACATTATATTTCACGATGGCTAAAAAGAAGGATACTGGAAAACGATATAAGTGTCGAGGTATGAAAAAAAAAAAACGTGGACATTAATATTAGTCCAATAAAATTAGATTTTTAGTGGAAAAAATTAGTAGAAAGCTGGATTTTGCTATACACCTTCCCAATACCTTTATCAACAACATACTAAAGTCTCAATCGATTGGACAGAAGCTTCGTCCGCCATCTCTTGTTTTTAATTTTTATCTCATAAATTATTAATATTACGAAAAAAAGTTAATAACAAATTGTAGAGCTCAAAATTTGCTATAAAATGGTATACATGTTTTTTTAAAGAAAGTGGTACAGGTTTCGAGAAAATCGTGAAAATGTATTTTGAAAAAAACGATAAATTTTTATCAAGTAGTAGTTTATGTCTCATAATACGAAAACGGCTATAATTTTTTATGAATAATAATATGGATTTCCGGTTTGCAGAATCCAATTTTCTGAATACTCTTCTATTAGTAAAATTATTTTCAAATTTTTTGACGTTCAGGTTTAAACACAATTAAAGGATATTCTTACAAAAGTTTAACAAAAAATTTGTTTTTTATTTTACTTTTTGGTGTTTAATTTACAGTGACTTCTAATTGGATAAAGTTATTGACATCGGTATTGCTGCATACAATTCTCTATAAAATTTGTCAAAAATGATATGAGGTTTAAACGTTTGTAGGTTTTAGTTAGGTCAAAATTTTAAGATTTTTCTAAGAAAAAATCTGACGTGGACACCACATGACTTCCTTGTACGCCTTGTGTGTTCATACTAATAATAACTAAAATGTAAAATAATATTAAAAATTCTTTTAACTTATTATACTAATACTCACAAATATATTTTAGTCATTTGATTTAAACTGCAGAAGAAGATATAAAGCATATTTTACTATTGTCACTGTCATGTCATAATCATTTAAATTTTACGTAGTAACAAATGTTAATCGATCATGGACTACAAGATACCGAAATACTATAAATTATAAATATATACTTTAATTATTTTTAAATGATAGCAGATACAAAAATATTTATAAAATACCGATTGTAGGTAATAATCACATAATCTTTCATTTAAAATAAAAAAAATTGTCTAAAATTAAATATTTATCGAAATATTTTTAAAAAGTACTACTTCCGGTTTGTAGACTGAAACCAAAAATAGGAGGTGCACAACTAGATGCTATAACAGTCCTAAATACAAAATTTCAACTTTCTACGTCTAACCGTATTTGAGTTATGCGACACACATACGTCCGTACGTACGTACGTACAGACGTCACGTCGAAACTAGTCATAATGGATTCAGAAAAGGTCAAAACGGATATTTCCGTCAAAATCTGAGAACCGAAATTTTTCGCGATTACAATACTTCCTTACTTCGTACAAGGAAGTAAAAATTGAAACTTTTGTAAGAATATCCTTAAATTGTGACTAAACCCGTGCGTCATAGAATTTGAAAATAATTTTACTCATAGAAGAGTATGCAGGAAATTGTATTCTGCAAACCGGAAATCCATATTTTTATTCACATAAAAATTACAGCCGTTTTCGTATGATGAGACATAAACTACTACTTGATCAAAATTTATCGTTTTTTTTTCAAAATACATTAGCACGATTTTCTCAAAAACTGTACCACTTGATAAATGCAGGTACTGGAAAGGTGTATACCAAAATCCAGCTTTCTACAAATTTTTTTCACTAAAAGACAAAATATGATCTAATTTGACTAGATTATATCCCAGAAAAGGTTTGTTTTTTAATATTATTAATATAGGAACTTTTCAAACAATATTTTTTAAAAATAAAACTTGGTTGTTAATAAATCCCAAATCAAATACCTTTATTTTTCTTTATTATTTCTCCTATGCATTTTAGCGGACTGCGCCACATACATGAATTTTTTTTTTGGGTCATCAAAAGAAACAGTTTTCAAAAATATCTAATATAAATTGTATATAAATAGGTATGCAGAGTTTCTTGTTATGTTCATTAATTAAAATGTTGAACAATCGGAAATAATTTTTACAGTTCATTTTCAAATGAAACACCAGTTATAAATAAATAAAAAACAATTATTTGCGGCAGATAAAAATTATGGAAATCCAATTGAAATTATACCTGACATGACAGACGAAATGTTAGAAGACTCAAAAAAGAATTTTTAAATTCTTTAATTTTAACAAAAACAGAAATATTAAATTTAGAACAAAATACTTTAAGACAAAGTTCTAACAAAATTTGGAAAGAGGCACGATCATGTAGATTAAGCGCATCAAATTTTGGTAAAATTTGTAAACTAAAGAAAACTACTTCATGTGAAAAACAATTATATCCATGATATATACACCATTTACTGGTTCGGTAGCAACAATGTACAGTCATTTAATTTTTTATTGTATTTATAGTGAATAAATTAATTTCAAATAACAAATAACTCGTGATAATGCGTTCTGGGATAGTATGGTGAATTATCTAGAAATATTTTACATGCGCTGTTTGTTACCGGAAATAATCGACTTTGGGTATAAAAGAAAAATGCACATACGAAATCCATCAAGGGAATAAATTTTTGTTACAATCAAAATTACACATTAATTGATTAATTTTTTATATTTAGGATTATATTACACCTACGTTTTGTATAATAATATACTTTACTTTTTATACCTATTGTTTTTTATTGCTAAAATTTTGCAGATCACATCAAAGAATTTCGTACATAAATTATTCAAAGTTGTGCACTATACAGCTAAATTAATGTTTTTATTAAAAATAGTATCATAATGTGCTAATGGTTTACTCAAAAGATTTACAACCACAATAAAAGAGTTCAATAAATTTAAATTCTAGAGTAAATGATTATTACAACAATACGCTTTAGGTGCTTTAGGTATATGCTCAAAAATCAAATAACAATATGTATGCTGATCCTTGCACATGTATTTTGTCAACCCAGGTATAAAGTAAATATAAAAGAGATAACAGTAATAATTGGGCAATGCTGTGGTTACAGCTATCCAAATAATTTGTTGCAATTTTGGTTCTTTCGTATATTGAAAACTTAGGCGTCTATTTGCATTGTGCGGTAGAGAGAAAAGATACATTTTAAACATACGAAGAAAAAGATAGAGAACATGGTTTGATGTCCAGAAATGACAGGTCCGTCTGGAATCGGTAAAAGTATTTGACTTTATATTCCCCTTGTTAATACTATTTTAACTTACGTGGAAGTAAAAATTAAGTTTTAATTTATTTTTACACATAAAAAGAGTGTTATTCAAATCCGAAATTTCATATAAAGGCGTTTGACCTTGAACTTAAAAAAAATTTTCGCCTGCGGCGCTATTCTACCATTCCATTTTCCAAAATTACCTCCCCTAAGAACATCACCTGGATCCGCCCTTGGTTTAAGAAAGTATTATCCTATTCATTTTATGAAAAATGAAATCGAAAATTGTCAAATTTTTGCTTATATTCATGTTTCAAACAAAACTTTCTGTCAAACTTAACTACTGCTTCAAACCACTTTAAACTCTACCAAACCTAGTGTATTGTAGTATTTATTGTAGTATTTATTAGATTAGATGAATTTTAATTTCCGAAAATATTGTTGTCTCGATGTCTTTAAATAAACGAGAAAAGAGATTTTTAAATTTAAATAGATAATGATTTGAGTCGTGTGTAAAATTCAGTTACCCGTTTTATAATTCCAGATTCAGGAATAAAATTATACTTACTTATCTGTATTTCTTTGTTGAAGATTAATTTCTGAGCTCACCACCTTTGTAATCCACGGCATATATGCTGAAATTTTTGTATAAACTCCATATTTATAATTATCACATTGTGAGTTATTAAAAGGTCCAACACTAACTAAACCTCGAAGATAAAATTTTATTTTGTTTCTTCCGTTGTCAGAGCGTTTAAAAACCAGACCACCTCCGCTGTCGCCTTTACATGCACTAGAACCTAAAATAGTTTTTACATTATAAAATATAATTGTGTTAGGTTTCATTTGACGACGTGATGCGAGGCCTTCATAAAACCGAGCGATGTACAAATAACCCTAACGCATGCATTATGTAGTATATTTTTTGGCCGTCATACCTATTTATTAAAAATATATTATTATAGGCCCACACTTGAACATTTTAGTCCGAACGAAAAGAACGAATTCAAGGCGCACAGCATAATCTTCTTCTATAATACAGGATGTTTCATAACTTCGAGTACATACGTTAATGGTATATTATGTTGTTTGATATGCTGATTACGACTCTAAAAGAATTTTTTTTAATTCGAAAAATTAAGGGTTGTTTACCTAAAACATTTTTTGTAGTATTGCACTGGATTAGTTTTCCTATTAAATACAAACAATAGAAGTACGTAATGAACATCTTAAATTGCATAATACTAGTAAAATAACAAACGAAATTTAATGAAAACATGGAAATTAATTTTGCGATTTTAAGAAAAAATATTTTTTATTCGTAATCAGCATATTAAACAACATACCTATACCCTTAACGAATGTACCTGATGGAACACAATACATGTGTACATAGGCGATAGACTTATTAATTATTCAATACGCATGCTCAGAAATCATCAATCACAATGCAGTGAGTACTTTCGAAATGAAACTAATGTTTCCTTATAGGAAAAAAAGGAATTATTAAAGTAAAAATTATTGTGTATGAGAAAAAGTTATCACTTAATTTAAATAATTGAAAATTTCCAAAACGCGTTTTTAATTTTGTGAAAAATAGGTTAACTTACATAAAAATCCTATACAACATTTTTATAGAGAATTTTGTTCTCTATTATATTATAAGACGTTATACTCGTAATAACATCACATAAATGTAATAATGATAAGCATTTATAAGTTAAACTTAAAAAACTAAAAATATAGCGATCATTTTTTCAAAATTTCAATGGTTTCCGGTGCGGTGATTTTCGGAAACTTTTAATATATTAAAATGCACATTTTTCTGTGTTGGATTCCGTCGAGAAAGCTTTTGTTGCAGTTTTTTGAATTGAAATTATAGATTCCCTGGACTAACTGCTGGTTATGCAGCCCAGTTTCTTTTAGACTTTATTAAACACTACATTGTGGTAGCTAGCGTTTTTGTAAGCTCTCTGCTCTTGTATTTAAAATACAGTGTAGTAGTTTAAAAAACGTACCATTTGTCCACCCAGCACAGAACTTATCCGTTGGCACAAATCTTTGAAATGCGTCAGGCACTGAATCTAAACATTCTAGACGATCTATGTATGGAGCAGTTAATTTTTTTAAAGTGTCACTAGCTTTTTGTTTGCTGGGTTCTGTAAAACCCCATCCTACTACCTACAAACAATACAGGTTGGTGGAGGTGAAATGCGAACATAGTAGTCCGTGGGCCCGCCGACATAAAGTTTCATTTATACATAACCGGTTGCAACTTCTTGAGATGCTTCATTGAGGTGAGTCTACCACATCTTTCCCTATGAAAATTTTCGATCTCGCGGCGTTTCCTCAATAATTCTACCGGAAGTCGACTATTCGTAATTAATTGCAAAATTTATACATACTCTAATTTTGAATGAGGGAATCGAATAAGAATTAACTGAAACGCATGAAAAAAAATCTGCTGTGGCTACCACACGACCTCTCGCCTAATTCTGCTTATTCTACTAATCTAATAAATAGTTTTACTTACATTTTAATAGTTTCATGTTCATGTAATATGTAAACGATAATGTAAACCAATATGCAAGCAAAAGATGTCAACTGTACTGTCACTGTCATAATAATTCAAATTTTATGTAGAAACAAATTTCATATCATGGACAACAAGATACTGGAATTTCAAAAAAATAGAATATTAATTGTACTTTATTTTATTGTTAAATACTTCCAGATTCAGCAATTTGTATTTATAATTAACTGTACACATAAATAATCACAATTTCTTTTATTTTTAATTGCAAAAATTGTCATAAATAAATAATGTACCAATATATTTAAGGAAAACTTTTCCAAACTTCTAAAAGTACTACTTCCGGTTTGCGGATTTCTACCAAAATCTTATCCGGTGTTAAGATACTTATTAAAACCTTAAATATGAAATTTGGTTATAAACGCACACACGCACACGCACGCACACACACACACACGCACACACACGCACACACACGTACGCGCGCACACACACACACACACACACACACACACACACACACACACACACACACACACACACGCACACGCACACACGCACACGCACAGACATCATCGTGAAAATAGTAAATTCGTATTCTAGAGACCCTGAAACGTGCTTATCCACTAAAAACTCATACTCGAAAATTTTGACCCATTACAATACCTCTCTTATAGAATCTGAGGCGAGAGGTAAAAAGTTGTCCGACAAAATATATGCAGCATCAAGCGTGTCTACCAAGATAGACATGCAAAAATTTCGACCTCGAAAAATTTATTGATAGCGTTCCAATTTTTTCATAAGTTGTTGATGAAAACGTATCTAAATCAAATATTCAATGGGGTACTTGCATGGTACTAAAACTCAGATTTTTAACACTATGCACATAATGTTAGGTCGAAAACATTGGTAAAAATACAAATTTTATTTAAAAAAAATTATATGTTTTTTAGTAAATTGAGATTAAATTTTCTGTGACGTCATTTGTGTGAACAGAAGGTAGGGGAAGCATAGTTAAGAATGTAACCTGTAGATAGCGTGCGAGTCAGTCAACAAATGTTTGAATTTGACATTTACTTGTCAAAAATACACATAAAATTTAGTAACAATACATTATTTTATAATTGTAGACTATTTAGTTTATGAAAACACAAATACTTACTTATATTTTACATCATCAAAACATGTACGAAGTACAAATGTCAAACACATCTGATCTGTCAACTTGCCAAACTCGTTCCCGCGCAAGCCGTAGTTAGGGGCGTTCACTAGTACAGCCGTTGCTATGGCTTAACGGCCATTCATTGGTTGGGTTAGTTTTTACGTCACATATTGAATATTTAAATTTAAATAATTTTTTTTGGGCTTGTAAATAAAATTTTTGTCAAAATAAAAAATACCGGTCCCAAGTTTTGATCTCTTCTTCAAATATATTTAATTTAAAAAATGCATGCAAGTAGCCCATTGTCTGACAAAAATCATTTTGCGATTTTTCAGTCCGACGCGTAGAAATTGTCCGTTTCCTGAGGACCAAAAATTTATTAATAGCATTTTCTTTTTTTGATTTTTTGTTTTCAAATAAAGAATACAACACTATGAATTAGTTGTTCTTGTTCGACAGTAAATTATTAGCATATACCTGTAAAGCGAACAAATTGTTTTTTCATATTTAGTTATCTGGGGATGATTTGACTGTACGATTTTGTTCATGTATATACGCTACACTTACAAATAACCACTTAATTAATTTCTATTTTATATGACTACTTTTATGAACGAAAAAAAAAATTTAGACCAGTGGTTCTCAAACTACGGGATGCAACTTTCTTATTTCAAATGGGGACCTATTTATTATTCGCTTATTCGATTCAGTATTTTTTTCTGAATTCAATGAGATACTAGTTTCATACCCTGGCATAACAAAAACATGAGAAAACGCTATTGAAAATTATGATAATTTAATTAAAATATGATTGTTACAAGAGTGCTATGGAAGAAAACAATTGAATATTAACTAATATCTCGTTGAATTCAGAAAAAAATACCGAATCGAATAAGCAAAAAAAAAATAGGTCCCCATTTGAAATAAGAAAGTTGCACCCCGTAGTTTGAGAACCACTGGTCTAAATTGGTGCGCCACTTAAAATGAAAACCATGTATATATATATATATATATATATATATATATATATATATATATATATATATATATATATATATATATATATATATATATATATATATATATATATATATATATACAGAGAGTTTTTTTTATAAGTAAACATAGGGCATGTCATTACCATAGTTACAGTGTTACAGGATGACAGCAATGCATTAGAGCGTTTTTTTTATCAGTAAACATAGGGATAATTAACATACGAAAATAAATATGAAATATAAATTAAAGAAATGATAAATTATATATTTATGTTTTCTACACTTAAGAACTAGGTAGATACATTAAACTAATGAGAATTTAAGAACTAGGTAGACACTTAAAAAATAATGTGTACAATGGTGACAGAATGAATGTTGAACAATTAAAAAATCGAATTAGTGCAGCTTCCCAAAATATTACTCCCCAGCAAATGCTATAAATTATTTTTATAATCGTTTAGGATATTGTTTAGAAGTTAATGGTACCAATTTTGAGCATTTAATTGGATTTAAAAAATTCTCATTAGTTTAATGTAGGTATATCTACCTAGTTCTTAAGTGTAGAAAATATAAATAAATAATCTATCATTTCTTTAATTTATATTTCATATTTATTTTAGTATGTAATTATCCCTATGTTTACTGATAAAAAAGACGCTCCAATACATTGCTGTCATTCTGTGACACTGTAACTATGGTAATGACATGCCCTATGTTTACTAATAAAAAAAACTCCCGGTATATATATATATATATATATATATATATATATATATATATATATATATATATATATATATATATATATATACAGGGTGAGTCATCGAAATGCCCGTCGTCGATATCTCCCTTGTCGTTAAAAATACAGCATAAATTTATTAACAGAATTTTTCGTCTACTCAAGGAGCATAACTTAAAATTATTTTTACATATACAGGGTGTTGCATAACGACTTGGCAATAATTGTTCGTCTTTTTTTAAATGAAACACCCTATATATTTTTATATATTTTGAATAACATTTTATTTACCTATACGAAAATATAAGTTTCATTTTAGTTTTCCGCGGCGTTGCCAAGTTATTCAATTTTTTCTCTAAAAAAAGCCGAATACACGTATTGTTTTATAAAGGCGTACTGAAGTTATTTTAATAGTAAAAATTAAGAATTTTATTTTCTGTACAGCTGTAACTATACTCTTTGTTCTGACATAACTTTTTTTTAAAGTTATTATACAGGGTGTTCAATACAGAGAATCAAATTTACTCAATTTCAAATGGCTATAACTCGTGATTTTCAAATGGAACACCATATATTTTATTATTCTGCTGTGTGTATTTTTGCATCTTCTTATGTTATAAAGGTTGTCGTATGCCTAAAAACATTAATTTCGAAATTAATTAAATTAATGTTTTTAAGCATAGGACATCCTTTATAACATAAGAAGATGCAAAAATACACACAACAGAGTAATAAAATATAGGGTGTTCCATTTGAAAAATACGAGTTATAGCCATTTGAAATTGGGTAAATTTGATTCTCTGTATTGAACAGCCTGTATAATAACATTTAAAAAAAGTTATGTCAGAACAAAGAGTATAGTTACAGCTGTACAGAAAATAAAATTCTTAATTTTTACTATTAAAATAACTTCAGTACGCCTTTATAAAACAATACGTGTATTCGGCTTTTTTTTAGAGACAAAATTGAATAACTTGGCAACGCCGCGGAAAACTAAAATGAAACTTATATTTTCGTATAGGTAAATAAAATACAATTCAAAATATATAAAAATATATAGGGTGTTTCATTTAAAAAAAGACGAACAATTATTGCCAAGTCGTTATGCAACACCCTGTATATGTGAAAATAATTTTAAGTTATGCTCCTTGAGTAGACGAAAAATTCTGTTAATAAATTTATGCTGTATTTTTAACGACAAGGGAGATATCGACGACGGGCATTTCGATGACTCACCCTGTATATATAAGTTGATAAGTACTTGTAGTTGTAGTACTTATCAATTAAAATATTGAAGAAATTTGATGAAAAAGATCGAGTACCTAATGTAATTTCAAATGCATTGAAAATTGTTTTTTTGTCCGACTTCAAAATAGCCACGATTTATATGTCCGATACTTGTAGTAGGTACTTATCAAATACATCTCTTAGAAATATAAATTTTTGTTTGTCCGACAGCTATTAATAAATTTTTGGTCCTCAAGAAACGGACAATTTCCACGCGTCGGACTGAAAAATCGCAAAATGATTTTTGTCGGACAATTGAATATTTGATTTAGATACGTTTTCATCAACAAATTATGAACAAATTGGAACGCTATCAATAAATTTTTCGAGGTCGAAATTTTTGCATGTCTATCTACTATCTTGGTAGACACGCTTGATGCTCCATATATTTTGTCGGACAACTTTTTTTTCATGGGTTTCAGTTAATTCTTATTCGATTCCCTCATTCAAAATTAGAGTATGTATAAATTTTGCAATTAATACGAATAGTCGACTTCCGGTAGAATTATTGAGGAAACGCCGCGAGATCGAAAATTTTCATAGGGAAAAATGTGGTAGACTCACCTCAATGAAGCATCTGAAGAAGTTGCAGCCGGTTATGTATAAATGAAACTTTATGTCGGCGGGCCCACGGACTATAGGGAAATATATGACAATGGAGTTATCATGCTAGGCATCTTGATATACGTGGAATAAGTACTGTCAATGTCAAAGTAGCTGTCATAATATTGAAATTTTTATTTTCATTAAAATATTTTCTTTGCATAATAATGTATGTGTACGAGCAGAACGAGATAGTTTACATGCACTTTTAGATTTTATTATTATATCTCTTATTGATTACTCTTTTTGCCACACAAATTAGCATTACTTCGTTTTGTGACACTACTACAAAATATATCAAGATATCTGGCATGAAAGTTCGATTGTCATGTATGTTCCCTATGTTCGCATTTCACCTCCACCAACCTATACATAAAAATCTGCTGTGGCCACCACACGACCTCTCGCCTAATTCTGCTTATTCTACTAATTTAATAAATAGTTTTACTTACATTTTAATAGTTTCATGTTCATGTAATATGTAAACCATGTAAACGATAATGTAAACCAAGATTAAAGCAAAAGATGTCAACTGTACTGTCACTGTCATAATCATTCAAATTTTATGTAGAAACAAATTTCATATCATGGACAACAAGATACTGGAATTACAAAAAAAATTGTACTTTATTTTATTGTTAAATACTACCAGATTCAGAAAATTGTATTTATAATTAACTATACCCATAGAGAATTATATTTTCTTTTATTTTTAATTGCAAAAATTTTCATAAATAAATAATATACCAATATATTTAAGGAAAACTTTATCAAGCTTCAAAAAGTACTACTTCCGGTTTGCAGATTTCTACCAAAATGTTATCCGGTATTAAGATTAAAACCTTAAATATGAAATTTGGTTATAAACGGTTTGATACTTTTTATGTTATCACAAACAAACACACACACACACACACACACACACACACACACACACACACACACACACACACACACACACACACACACACACACATACACACATACACACATACACACATACACACATACACGCATACACGCATACACGCATACACGCATACACGCATACAGGCATACACGCACACACGAACACACGCACACACGCACACACGCGCACACGCGCACACACGCACACACGCACACACGCACACACGCACACACACACGCACACACGCACACACGCACACGCACACACGCACACACACACGCACACACGCACACACGCACACACGCACACACACACACACACACACACGCACGCACACACACGCACACACGCACACACACACACACACACACACACACACACACACACACACACACACACACACACACACACACACACACACACACACACACACACACACACACACACACACACACACACACACACACACACACACACACACACACACACACACACACACACACACACACACACACACACACACACACACACACACACACACACACACACACACACACACACACACACACACACACACACACACACACACACACACACACGCGCACACACACGCACACACACGTACGCGCGCACACACACACACACACACACACACACACACACACACACACACACACACACACACGCACACGCACACACGCACACGCACAGACATCATCGTGAAAATAGTAAATTCGTATTCTAGAGACCCTGAAACGTGCTTATCCACTAAAAACTCATACTCGAAAATTTTGACCCATTACAATACCTCTCTTATAGAATCTGAGGCGAGAGGTAAAAAGTTGTCCGACAAAATATATGCAGCATCAAGCGTGTCTACCAAGATAGACATGCAAAAATTTCGACCTCGAAAAATTTATTGATAGCGTTCCAATTTTTTCATAAGTTGTTGATGAAAACGTATCTAAATCAAATATTCAATGGGGTACTTGCATGGTACTAAAACTCAGATTTTTAACACTATGCACATAATGTTAGGTCGAAAACATTGGTAAAAATACAAATTTTATTTAAAAAAAATTATATGTTTTTTAGTAAATTGAGATTAAATTTTCTGTGACGTCATTTGTGTGAACAGAAGGTAGGGGAAGCATAGTTAAGAATGTAACCTGTAGATAGCGTGCGAGTCAGTCAACAAATGTTTGAATTTGACATTTACTTGTCAAAAATACACATAAAATTTAGTAACAATACATTATTTTATAATTGTAGACTATTTAGTTTATGAAAACACAAATACTTACTTATATTTTACATCATCAAAACATGTACGAAGTACAAATGTCAAACACATCTGATCTGTCAACTTGCCAAACTCGTTCCCGCGCAAGCCGTAGTTAGGGGCGTTCACTAGTACAGCCGTTGCTATGGCTTAACGGCCATTCATTGGTTGGGTTAGTTTTTACGTCACATATTGAATATTTAAATTTAAATAATTTTTTTTGGGCTTGTAAATAAAATTTTTGTCAAAATAAAAAATACCGGTCCCAAGTTTTGATCTCTTCTTCAAATATATTTAATTTAAAAAATGCATGCAAGTAGCCCATTGTCTGACAAAAATCATTTTGCGATTTTTCAGTCCGACGCGTAGAAATTGTCCGTTTCCTGAGGACCAAAAATTTATTAATAGCATTTTCTTTTTTTGATTTTTTGTTTTCAAATAAAGAATACAACACTATGAATTAGTTGTTCTTGTTCGACAGTAAATTATTAGCATATACCTGTAAAGCGAACAAATTGTTTTTTCATATTTAGTTATCTGGGGATGATTTGACTGTACGATTTTGTTCATGTATATACGCTACACTTACAAATAACCACTTAATTAATTTCTATTTTATATGACTACTTTTATGAACGAAAAAAAAAAATTTAGACCAGTGGTTCTCAAACTACGGGATGCAACTTTCTTATTTCAAATGGGGACCTATTTATTATTCGCTTATTCGATTCAGTATTTTTTTCTGAATTCAATGAGATACTAGTTTCATACCCTGGCATAACAAAAACATGAGAAAACGCTATTGAAAATTATGATAATTTAATTAAAATATGATTGTTACAAGAGTAACTATTAATATATTAACTAATATCTCGTTGAATTCAGAAAAAAATACCGAATCGAATAAGCAAAAAAAAAATAGGTCCCCATTTGAAATAAGAAAGTTGCACCCCGTAGTTTGAGAACCACTGGTCTAAATTGGTGCGCCACTTAAAATGAAAACCATGTATATATATATATATATATATATATATATATATATATATATATATATATATATATATATATATATATATATATATATACAGAGAGTTTTTTTTATAAGTAAACATAGGGCATGTCATTACCATAGTTACAGTGTTACAGGATGACAGCAATGCATTAGAGCGTTTTTTTTATCAGTAAACATAGGGATAATTAACATACGAAAATAAATATGAAATATAAATTAAAGAAATGATAAATTATATATTTATGTTTTCTACACTTAAGAACTAGGTAGATACATTAAACTAATGAGAATTTAAGAACTAGGTAGACACTTAAAAAATAATGTGTACAATGGTGACAGAATGAATGTTGAACAATTAAAAAATCGAATTAGTGCAGCTTCCCAAAATATTACTCCCCAGCAAATGCTATAAATTATTTTTATAATCGTTTAGGATATTGTTTAGAAGTTAATGGTACCAATTTTGAGCATTTAATTGGATTTAAAAAATTCTCATTAGTTTAATGTAGGTATATCTACCTAGTTCTTAAGTGTAGAAAATATAAATAAATAATCTATCATTTCTTTAATTTATATTTCATATTTATTTTAGTATGTAATTATCCCTATGTTTACTGATAAAAAAGACGCTCCAATACATTGCTGTCATTCTGTGACACTGTAACTATGGTAATGACATGCCCTATGTTTACTAATAAAAAAAACTCCCGGTATATATATATATATATATATATATATATATATATATACAGGGTGAGTCATCGAAATGCCCGTCGTCGATATCTCCCTTGTCGTTAAAAATACAGCATAAATTTATTAACAGAATTTTTCGTCTACTCAAGGAGCATAACTTAAAATTATTTTTACATATACAGGGTGTTGCATAACGACTTGGCAATAATTGTTCGTCTTTTTTTAAATGAAACACCCTATATATTTTTATATATTTTGAATAACATTTTATTTACCTATACGAAAATATAAGTTTCATTTTAGTTTTCCGCGGCGTTGCCAAGTTATTCAATTTTTTCTCTAAAAAAAGCCGAATACACGTATTGTTTTATAAAGGCGTACTGAAGTTATTTTAATAGTAAAAATTAAGAATTTTATTTTCTGTACAGCTGTAACTATACTCTTTGTTCTGACATAACTTTTTTTTAAAGTTATTATACAGGGTGTTCAATACAGAGAATCAAATTTACTCAATTTCAAATGGCTATAACTCGTGATTTTCAAATGGAACACCATATATTTTATTATTCTGCTGTGTGTATTTTTGCATCTTCTTATGTTATAAAGGTTGTCGTATGCCTAAAAACATTAATTTCGAAATTAATTAAATTAATGTTTTTAAGCATAGGACATCCTTTATAACATAAGAAGATGCAAAAATACACACAACAGAGTAATAAAATATAGGGTGTTCCATTTGAAAAATACGAGTTATAGCCATTTGAAATTGGGTAAATTTGATTCTCTGTATTGAACAGCCTGTATAATAACATTTAAAAAAAGTTATGTCAGAACAAAGAGTATAGTTACAGCTGTACAGAAAATAAAATTCTTAATTTTTACTATTAAAATAACTTCAGTACGCCTTTATAAAACAATACGTGTATTCGGCTTTTTTTTAGAGACAAAATTGAATAACTTGGCAACGCCGCGGAAAACTAAAATGAAACTTATATTTTCGTATAGGTAAATAAAATACAATTCAAAATATATAAAAATATATAGGGTGTTTCATTTAAAAAAAGACGAACAATTATTGCCAAGTCGTTATGCAACACCCTGTATATGTGAAAATAATTTTAAGTTATGCTCCTTGAGTAGACGAAAAATTCTGTTAATAAATTTATGCTGTATTTTTAACGACAAGGGAGATATCGACGACGGGCATTTCGATGACTCACCCTGTATATATAAGTTGATAAGTACTTGTAGTTGTAGTACTTATCAATTAAAATATTGAAGAAATTTGAT
>OX384033.1:29815943-29843443 GCA_947534325.1 Agonum fuliginosum | reverse complement strand
TTTTTTCTCAAATGAGTTAAAATGTCAAGAACAACTGAATTATAACCAATTAATGGCGCGCAACACTTCCGAATGAGTTACTCTAGAGGTACAAACTGCGAAACATCAATATGTGTCCCTAAATTTTGAGTTACGAATTTTTATTTGCCGATTTTTAGCTGAAATTTCATGAAATTTGAGTCTTTTTTTCAAGTTTTTGGCCTACAGCATCCAGAAATCCGCTTGTATGCTACTTTTTGCACTCTGGAAGACTTCTCCATACATTTCTCTATAAGATCAGTCAGAAACAACAAGTACCTACTAAGTCGTAATTATATATATTATATTTAAAATAAAAAAATTTGTCTTAAATTAAATATTTATCGAAATATTTGAAAAAAGAACTACTTCCGGTTGGTAGATTGAAACCAAAAATAGGAGGTGCACAACTAGATGCTATAACAGTCCTAAATACAAAATTTCAACATTCTACGTCTAACCGAATTTGAGTTATGCGACATACATACGTACGCCCGTACGTACGTACGTACAGACGTCACGACGAAACTAGTCATAATGGATTCAGAAAAGGTCAAAACGGATATTTCCGTAAAAATCTGAGAACCGAAATTTTTCGCGATTACAATACTTCCTTATTACTCCGTACAAGGAAGTAAAAATAAACTGTTTTTCCATGTTAAACTGTAATGCTAACCTTTCACTGGGACACACAGTATATAGAAGTATTATACCAGGCGTGGGTTATAATATAATAATAATTACTTATAACCCAAGCACCCTGACGCACTTTTTTTGTCTCGTCCACATTTATTATTCTTTTCATGCAAGCTGTATTCTTTTTACTCGGAATCATTCGCACCCGCATATATTCGCTTTACTAACATTTTTTATTCGACATTCCTTCATTCATTCATTCCCTGAGTCATTTCTACTCTATCTTAATGATTATTATTATTATGAACAAACTAACAGTTCCTGTTTGGTTGGATTTAAGTTGTTCTTCTTCATAATTATTATTCCAGTCTACGCAAACCGGTAGAACGACATTTGACAATGTAAAAGGTTTTTCAACAACTAGTAAGGCTATATCTGCTTCATAGTTTAAGTAATATGCTCTGTATTCTCTTGGAATTTCATAACTTATTACCTGTTAATATATATTAATTTGTAGTATGTTGTTTATTCTTTGAATGAGTTGCTTACTTGTCGTTTTTGGACCAGCCCAGGGCTGTCATCTGTCGCGTCATAATCACTATAATATTTACCAGCAGCAACATAGAATTCTCGAGCTTCGAATCTTTCATTCACATAACTTGTTACACAATGTGCAGCTGAAAAAGTAAATAGTTTTTTACTTTATTTTGCTGCATTTACTCTCAATTAAAGAATGGTAGAAGTTAAAATAATGGAATCGAACCACTTCGTCCTGATGCAGTCAGAATCTCAATCCGTGCGACGGCCTTTGAAAGCCAATTCTTTTGCAACCAGGACTGCAGAAATATTTTATTGTATCGTGTACCTGTAATAACGAGTAAAGGTTTAATTATGGATCCACCACACTGGTATTCATATGCAGATTTTTTAGAATTAAAACGGTACAGGCCAATGTGCCAAGGGAATTCTCCTTTTATTGCATCATGGCCTTCCACTACAAGCGCGCCTCCAGAAGGAATAAGTTGACCGCATTCTTAAACAAAGAGAAATATTATATTATTGGATGTTTGGATGAGTGTTCAACGGTGGCCATTCCTCAAGACAATAACAGTTTATTGCACGAGCTGAAGTCGATTGTTGTAATCATTCGAGAAGAAAAGTTTTATTGGTCACAGAGCTAAATAAATAATAATAATAATAATAATAAACTTATTAGTGAGTAATGGGGTGCCATTATTTAAACTTCAATAGAAACATAGAATAAAAAATAATTTAGAGACGGTAAGAGTGTACTGTACAGTTTTACGCAATATTTTTAATTGAAAAAAATACACTTTTCTCGTGTCTTGATCAATTTTTATTCCTATGGTGACGAGGCTGGAAACTGATCCAAGTCAAGTCATAAATTTTTTACATTTGACCCATATTCGAACCCACAGCATCTGTATTCACAGAAATCACAGAGTTATCATATTTCAATTCATAGTTGTTGTAAAAAGTACAATATGGTACACATTTATACAGATAAACTGAAATGTGTACCTGACTGGCATTGAACGTGATTTGTCAGAACCACAGTCACGTTATCCAAAATTATAAAAGCTTTAAGTTTTGGACTCACCTGGTTCACATCTAATTAGAGGTTTGTTCCAAGACCCTCCAGTACATTTTGATATTGGAAAATCATCAGAATCAGATTGATAGAAGCGGTTGCAACTACTTTGAGCCACTGTACCTTCTACTACAGGTTTAGTACAGTCTATATCTCTTCCATCAAGAGTACATGTTACATTCACTGAAGTTGAGATTCTTGTCTCACACAATTCTAGAATAAAATACTGTTTCTTCAATTCGTTTGTACGAATAAAATTAAAATGTATACTTACGTCTACATTCTTGTAAAGGCAGATCCTTCCATACTCCACTAATACAAGTGTTAATCGGATCATTTGGGTAAAGGCCGTATCCTGCTTTACATGTTATGTTTACTATTGAGTTATTTGGAATAGGAGTTCCTTTTATGTGATCAGTTCCTCCTCGGATATTGTAATCGCCATTTACTATATTTAAAGATGCACAGGATTCGTCCCTACAAAAATATCTAATCATATAATTCAAAATCACACAAAACGAATTAACATATAGGTATAGGTACCTACATAATCCTATCACGCCTTTTACCCAACTGCGATAAGTGGTAGCCTCCTCACATATTGTGAGTGTTATATTATTAATTGATCTGACAAAAAAATTTGCTTTTCTTAAAATTCATATCAATAATAATTATCATCAAATCATATTTATCAATCACATACAGGATACTCAAAAATAGCATTGCGGGAAAATTTGGAATAAATCGTGGATTTTTAAATTTTATATCACGGAATATTATTTTGCTCAAAATAATTGACTTAGGTTATTTTGCTCAAAATAATTGACTTAGGTATAATTTTTCAAATTTACCTGAAATCAGTATCCGTCTGCCTTCTAGTCCTACTTAAAGAAATATTAGAAAATGGAATATTATATCCTAAACATGGATTGTCAAAACCTAAAATAAAACATTATTATTCCAACATAGGTGCTTCTTAAATACATTTTAATGTCAAAATAGTACGAAAATTTTGAAAAATTTGCCTACGTCACTGGTATTTCCTTTCCATACCATGACTCAAGAGAAACAATTTTCCGACGCTTCTCGTGCGTCCTAAAACCACTCCGTATAAAACCCACACGCATTCTAATGTGCACGCCACCTAAGTACAGTGCACCCCTTTCAGGCGCTTCCCGTGGGTGCGGTACGCAAAAACCTTGCATTTCGGGTTAGAAGCATGAGATTTGGCACACATGTTCTTTAGGTGAAAATGAAATTTTTTGCCCGCAGTTCCTTTGAAAATGTCCCTTCGGATACGAAATTTGGACATTTTTGTGAAAAATGGGTAAAATTTTGTATCACTTGATAATAGGCCGATTTTAATGTACCAACAGTGCTTACCGCATGAATTTGCAACGTTGAGTCGATATATATAGCTAACTAACATCTATTTGTCAAATTAAGACCACTAAAAACGAACTTTCTAAAAAAAGGCCTAAATTTTTGATTTGGGCAATATTTTAATTGCAGTACTTACTAGAGTATCGAATTCGACTAATTCTAACCAAGCATGTTGGTAATATCTGGTAATCGATAAAATTGACGGTAGACCAGTGGCGTAGTCAGAATCGACCAAAGAGGGTAAGTTCAATTTTCTAGGTTTAGTTAATAAATCAATTTTATAGTTCAAAGCTTACATTTTGCATAAATTTGCAACGTGAATTCTATATTTGTAGCAATTTGTCTTGTATTTATTAAAATAAAGGCATTAAAAACGGGTTTTCTAAAAAAATCCAAATTTTAATTTCGGAATTGACTTGCACTTTCAAGGGTATCGAATTCGACTAAATCACATTGGTCATGTTGGATTAACGTTAAAAATTATTATAATGCAATGGCGTAGCCAAAAATGGCCAGAGAAGGGTAAATGCTGAAAATAAAGAGGAATTATTTAGTTACCTTGCTTCCACACTTGTAAATTTTGTAAACTAAGTTCATATAGTCACAAACTTTAAAGTGTCTAAAAATGAGAATTCCACTGATTTAAATAAGATCTCTTGCACTCATATGGAGGAAGCAGATGATCGCATAATCTTACATGTCCACGATATGGTTCGTCATGGGGCTACATCTGTCGTAATTCGATGCTCTGACACTGACGTTCTTGCTATTGCCGTTTCATTCTTCCATTCTCTTACTTACACTTACAGATCTGTGGATCCAGTTTGGTATGGGGTCTAAACGGCGATATATAGCTATCCACAAAATTGTATGCGCTCTTGGTCCGAAGAAGTCTGAGGCTCTTCGGGGATTCCACGCCTTCACTTGCTGTGACTCGGTCTCATTCATCACCTCAAAAGGAAAGAAAAGAGCATGGACAGCCTGGACAGAAGACCATATGACTACTGCTTTTATAAAGTTAGGTCAGCCATTGTCCCTTAATGAACAGCTTTCTGCAGTCAACATACTGAGCCTGGAGGAGTTTACAGTAAAGATGTACGATGCTCACTGTTCTTGCAAAGGTGTTGATAAGGCGAGTCAGAAAATTTTCTGTAGTGGTGAGAAGCCAATCACTATGATTCCTCCTACCTCAGATGCTTTAAAACAGCAAATAAAGAGGGCTGCTTACCAAGCTGGGTATTTATGGGGCCAAGCAGATAAATTTAATTCTGAGCCGCCACCTTCACCATTACAATGGGGTTGGTCTAAGACCGAGGCTGGTCTGGTTCCTTTATGGACAGAATTGCCACCCGTTTGGTCTGCTTTAAGAGAGCTAGACAGATGTGGCTGCAAGTCAGACTGTAAGACACTACAGTGTTGCTGCCGTCGATTTACTCTGCCATGCACTCCAGCATGTAGGGCGTGCAAAGGAACTCATCAACACCTTTGCAAGAACAGTGAGCATCGTACATCTTGTTAAAGCTGGTTTTTGCACTCAAGAGAATTTAAAATAGTGCGCGAAATAGTGACGCTACGAGAGTTTCTTAAAAAACGGCAAGTGCTGCCATCTCGTGACGTCACAATAAGTTGGAGTAAGATGTAGTCTTTTGTTGTTGTTTATATTGTAGTGTGATTGTTTATTAAAAATAAATCTTTTTCATATTGCTAGTGCGCGGTTTACTTTATTTCTACTAATTAACTAATAAAAATACAACAGGTTATGGGCCCAGACACCCTGTCTGCGCGGAAAATAAATTAGTAGAAAGAAAATAAAACGTGGTAACGTGTTTTTTTAGTGTTGCATTTTTCGAATTGGGGCGGTCATTACGAGAACGAGTACGCAGTGTTTTTCTTCTCAAAATTAAGTTGAGAATTTAAGCAAAAATGCCAGAAGATTTCTCGTTAGGACGCTTGCCGAGATTTCATGGGACGGGATATCAAGCTTGGAAATTCCAAGTAAAGGCAAACCTCTTGGCTCATGATGTCTACGATATGGTAGACGGTACAAGAATCAAGCCAGAAGATAAAGTAGGACCCAACGCGGCATTAACAAAAATATGGATCAGAGACAATGGAAAAGCCATGTCCATCATCACACAAGCGATGGAAAAAGATCAAATCGACTGCATTATCATATGCGAAACAGCCAAAGAAATATGGGATAAACTGAGTCAAGTTCATGAACAAAAATCAGCTACGAATAAGCTGACTCTAACACAGCGGTTTCATGAATATAGAATGAATCCTACGGACTCCATTGTTCAACATATTTCTAAGGTGCAGAACATGGCACGTCAGCTCATGGATCTTGGAGAAAGTATCTCAGATATAACAATCATGGCGAAGATTTTGGCCAGTCTTACGACGAAGTATAGTACGTTCACAACGGCTTGGGATAGTGTAGAACCCGCGAGACAGACAATTGAAAATCTGTCAGAGAGACTCATTCGAGAAGAGAGTCGGCTGAACGCGGAAAATGAAGCTACAAGTGCGTTAGCAGCAACGAGACACAGTGCGTCGAAAACAGACAGTGAAACAAAATCAAAAGGTGCTAAAAAGAACAAACGTTCGAAGAAAAACATCGTGTGTTATCGGTGTCAAGAAAAAGGACATTATGCAAGTGAGTGTCCTACGAAAAACAATGATAAAGGATCTCAAAGTAAATCAAACTATGGGTGCGCGTTCGTAGTGGAATCTTCCGTGAAGAATGAAGAATCTCAAGTAAACAGTCGGTACGTTGAACCAACAGCTGAGCAAGTGCAACGACTGATGCGCACTGATATTTGTGATACCTGGCTTACTGATAGTGGCGCTTCTGCGCACATTACGTTTCGAAAAGACTGGTTCGTGGAATTTCATCAAAAACGGGGAGAAACAGTTTCTCTAGGTGATGATGGTGAATGTGCAATTGAAGGTGTCGGTAAAATAAACATTGAAAAATTTGTGAACGGTTCGTGGGAAAACGGAACTATCGAGAATGTACTCTATGTGCCAACCGTGAAGAAAAATTTGTTCTCTGTTGGGGTGTGTACAGTAAAAGATTTTAGTGTACAATTTAAAGGCGCCAATGTAATAGTCGAGCGAAATGGACAAATAGTGGCAACAGGAGCTAGACAATCAAATCAAATTTTTCGTATGTTTTTTCGTGTGCCGTGTATGCAAAACGAAGTAAATGTGTCAGAGACAAACATTAGAGTGTGGCATGAGCGACTTGGACATATAAACCAACGATCGATATGTGAACTCACTAAAAAGGGACTAGTTGCAGGAGTGACCGTGAAGGACACTACAAAGTTTTTTTGTGAAGCTTGTCAGCTGGGGAAGCTACACAAATTACCTTTTGACAAGCTGGTAGTGAAGGTTGACAGACAACCCGGAGAATTCGTGCACAGCGATGTGTGCGGGCCGATGCAAACGCGTTCTCTTGGCGGTGCGGAGTATTTTGTGACTTTTAAAGACGATGCGACGGGGTTTCGTCATGTGTACTTCCTTAAACACAAGTCAGACGTGTTTGATCGATTTATTGAGTACGAACGCTTGATTAAAAACAAGTTCGGTCGACCGATTCAAACACTACGTTCCGATAACGGTGGCGAATATTCCAGCAAGAAAATGCGCGAGTATTTGGCGTCAAAAGGCATAAAAATTGAGTATACAGCTCCGTATACTCCCGCCCAAAATGGAAGGTCCGAGAGGGATAATCGGACAATTGTTGAGTGCGCCAGAACAATGATCCATGGGAAGAATCTACCGTTGTACCTGTGGGCGGAAGCCGTGAATACGGCGGTTTACACGTTAAATCGAGCGGGACGGTCGGGACCAGGCGGAAGCCAAACACCGTATGAGCTGTGGATGGGCAAGAAACCGAACCTAAGTCATATGAGGATTTTTGGATCGGTGGCCTATGTACACACTCCCAAACAACTCCTCAAGAAGTTCGATGCGAGGTCGAAGAAAATGATTCTCGTTGGCTACCAAGAATCACGATCTGTTTTTGTATCTAGAGACGTAGTTTTCGATGAACTTGTGGGCACCGAGCCACCAGAGAGAAAAATAACGTCAGAAATTGAAATGACGCTACCAGCAGCACCGGATGACGAGGAGCCTGCAGATGGTAACGTCGATGGAGCAGTCGACGGAGCAGCCGATGAAGCAGCAGATGAAGCAGTCGGTGAAGCAGATGCCGTTGACGAGCCCGTCGAACAGCCGGTTCACGAACACTATCTGCTAAGAAACCGTGAAAATATTCGTCGACCACAGAGATACGAGTTGAATGTGGTCGAATATCAAGTTCCAACGACGGTTCAAGAAGCAATAACTGGACCCGACGCTTTAAAATGGAGTGAAGTTATGCACGAAGAACTTGAGGCTCACAGAAGAAACTCAACTTGGTCGATGATATCAAGAGCCCCTAACAAGAAGACAATAGACTCAAAATGGGTCTTCAAAGTTCTACGAGATACTAGTGGAAGCGTGTATCGTTTCAAGGCACGCTTGTGTGCCCGTGGATTTCTGCAACGGGAAGGAATCGATTACTTCGAGACTTTCTCACCTGTTGTGAGATACGATTCGCTACGTGTGCTGCTGGCAATCATCACACAAGAAGATTACGAGATGGTCCAATTCGATGTGCGGACAGCGTTCCTGTATGGAGAATTACAAGAGGAAATCCACATGGAAGTTCCAGAGGGCCTCAAAATCAACAAAGAAGACAGTGTGAGTGCCGGTGTGGTGTGTAAGTTGAACAAGTCTTTTTTTACCTTCCGCTTACCTGTAAAGGAAGGTATTGGAATCATGCAAAAAATCGGGTGGTGAATTTTTAGTGGATGAGCACGAATTAGGGTCCTTACAACACATTTTTGATAGTTTCACGATGATGTCTGTGTGTATGTGTGTGTGTGTGTGTGTGTGTGTGTGTGGTCAAGGGGTGTTAGTCGCATAACTCAAATACGAATTACCCGAAAATTTTGATATTCGGTATTTAACATTTGTATATAAATTGGAAAAGCTCCTTAGATTTTGGTACAAATATCTTCATCGGAAGTGATATTTTTTGAAGATTGAAAAGGTTAATTGTCAAAATTGTATATAAATTTGGAAAAATATAGTATTTTTTTTAATAAGAATAAGAGGAAAAGTTATTTGCAACTTACGTTATAAAAAAATTGTCTTTATCTGGTAGCATTAAAGATCTGCAGTAAAATTTTAAAAATAAATTTATCAAATAAAACGTTGATATCTTGTAATCCATGATCGGTTGATTTTTGTTTCTGCGTAAAAAATATTGACAGGTGAGACGGGTGACAAGTTGGCATACTAGCACTATATAAGTCCTAAGTAAGATATTAAATGTAGTAATTGAACGTAGGATGGCTTCAACACAGCAGAGTTTTCCTGTGAATGAATCTTTTTATTCAGGTGATGCAAATTTCTGTGTTTGAATATTTTAGATTTTTATTTGTATATTTTAAATGGGCACCGGATTGTACATATATATTTCTGTTTAAAGTCTAGATATGGCGGAAGGTTGTGTGATGGCCACGTCAGATTTTTTTTATTTGAATTAACGTGCTTCACCGTTAGGTATTAGCACTTTGTATATACAGTCGTGTGTTACATAATTAATTAGTAGAGGTCTTATCTATTTACAGTTCATTTATTAGATTAATATCTTGTAAGTATTTTATTGTTGTTATAGAGTTGGCGCCATTTAATGCTTCTTTCAGGGTTCCTGGTATTTGGTGGTGAATTCTGTGGGTTCTGTATTTCTGGCATTCTATGATTAGGTGTTTGACTGTAAGTGCTGTGTTGCAGACGTCGCATATTATGGGTTCGGTTCTTCTAAATAGGTAACTGTGAGTTAGTCTTGTGTGTCCAATTTTAAGTCTTGTTAGAATGATTTGCTCTCTTCGTTGTTTTGTTGTTGGTTTCCAATTTTCAATTTTTTCTTGGACTTCTCTTAGTTTGTTGTTTTCTGTATTTTCCCATATTTCAGTCCATTCTGTTCTGATTCTGTTTTTTATCGTGTTTCGAATATCTTCTGCTAGGTTAAGCTCGATTATTTCTTCTATGTCGGTTGCTTCTTTTGCTGCATTATCTGCTTTTTCGTTCCCATGGATTCCAATGTGTGATGGTATCCATGTGAAATTTACTGTGTTACTCTGTCTTTTTATTTTGTGGAGAAGTTGGTGGATGTGTTTTATTAAGGGTTTCTTTGGGTAGAGGTTTAATATAGCTTGGATTGAACTCAAGGAATCAGTGCATATTGTGTAGGAGTGTGTATGTTTTTGGTTTTGGATTATAAGTTGGAGGCTCTGGAGTATGCCATAAATTTCCGCTGAGAATATGGTTGTGTGTTCAGGTAAACGGTATTTGTATGTATTATCTCCTATTATTACTGCTGCTCCTACTTTATTGTTTATTTTTGATGCATCCGTGTATATAAATGTGCAGTCTTGATGTGCATTTTTGATTTCATTGAAGAGATTTTTAAGATTGTCGGATTAGTGTCTGTTTTATTATATTCATTTAGTTCTAAATTTGTATGAGGTATTTCAATTAACCAGGGAGGGATTTCTGATATTTCATTTTTATCAATATTAGGGAGTTTATAATTTATTGATTCCAATAGTTTTTTGATGTATGTGTGGAATGGAAGTTGGTTTTTTAGTTCAGTGGTGGTTGATGATGGATCAAATATATACGGGAATACTGGATGGGTTGGTTGTGCTGCTATGTTTGTTAAATATGTTAGTGTTAGTGCTTTTCTTCGATCTTTTAGTGATGGCTCGTTCGATTCGCAATATATGCTCTCTGTAGGACTCGATCTGAATGCTCCAGTTATAATTCGTAACGCGTTATTGTGAACCGTATTCAGGCTTTTAAGATGGGTGTTTTTTGCTGTGCCGTATACTATTGACCCATAGTCGATTTTACTTCTGATTAGTGCTTTGTATGTCAGTAGTAATGTCGGCCTATCTGCTCCCCAAGTGTGGTGAGCCAAAATTTTAATTATGTTAAGTCTACGGCAGCATTCCGATGCTAATGTACTTATATGTGTTTTCCATGTTAGTTTGTTATCTAGGGTGATTCCCAAAAATTTAATTTCTTTTTCATATGTGATGTTTGTGTTGTTAAGCTTAATTACAGGATTTATGTTTCTGTTTCTGTGCTTACTGAAGTGTATAGCTTTAGTTTTTATTTGTGAGAATTTGAAGCCTGTTTTGATTGACCATTCATTAATTTTGTTCAGAGTATTCTGTAGTTGTTGTTGTATCCAGTATATGTTTTTGTTTTTGTGGTAGATAATTAGGTCGTCCGCATACAATGCATATTTGACTGGAGCGTCTATGGTTTGTGCTATGGAATTTATTGCTACCAGGAAGAGTGTTACACTTAGCGTCGAGCCTTGTGGGATCCCGTTTTCCTGAATTTCTGTTTCTGAGTGTGTGTTGTTTGTTCTCACTGTAAATTTCCTGTCAGTAAGAAAGTTTTTTACGAAATGCATTATGTTGCCTTCTATGCCATATTGTTGTAGCGTTTTAAGAATGTTGTACCGCCATGTGGTATCGTAAGCTTTTTCTAGATCGAACAGAACTGCTATCATGTGTTGTTTCATTTTGAAAGTTTGTTGAATCTCTGATGTTAGGATTACTAAATTGTCTGTTGTACTTTTACCTATTCGGAAACCTGTTTGTGTTTTGATTAGGATGTCATTTTTTTTTCGAGGTACCAGTTAATTCTTTTCGCTATCATTTTTTCCATAATTTTACTTAAGCAATTTATTAAGGATATTGGGCGGTAGTTGGAGGGGTTTGTTTTATTTTTATTGGATTTTGGGATTGGAACAATAATTGCTTCTCTCCATGCGTCTGGGAAGGTGTGAGATGATAGGATAAAGTTATAAATCTTAAGGAGGTATTCTATTATTTCTGCTGGGAGTTCTTTTATTAACTGCGGAGGTATGTTGTCTGGCCCTGGGCTGGTTTCTCTTTTCATTTGGTCTATTGTCTCTGTTATTTCCCATGTTGTGAAGTTTTTATTGAGTGGGTTTGCTGGATCGTTGGAGATTTTTATTTCATCTTTTTCTTTATCGTCTTTAATTCTAAGGAATGCGTCGGTGTAGTTTTCATTGCTTGAAATTTTTGCAAAGTGACTTGCTAAGGTGTTTGCTATATCTTTTCGCTTTGTGATGTTTTGGTCGTGTATTATCAGATTATTTATTTCCCTGGGTGTAGTACAACCTTTCATTTTATTAATTTTGGACCACACTGTTTTAATAGGTGTGTCCTTATTTATGGTAGATGTAAATTGTTGCCATGATGCTTTTTTACTTTGTTTAATTGTTTTCCTGCATATTGCCCTTAGACGTTTCAGGTTTAATAAGTTTTCATGATTTTTTTGTTTTTTGTATTTGTAGAGTGCAGATTTTTGTTGTTTTATTGCATTTTTGCAATTTTCATTCCACCACGGGACATTTCTTCGTTTTTTGTTTTTATTCTTATATCCTATTGATTTTTCCGCTGCTTCTGTAATTTGTCTTGTGAAATTATTAATTACTATGTTAATATCTCTGAAATTTGTTTCTAATTTCATGTTTTTTATTATTTCTCGGTATTGTTCCCATTGTGCATTTTTGAAATTCCATTTTTTGTCGTCGTTTGTATTTGTTTCGTCTTCTTCATCTTGGTATATTTTAATGGGGTAGTGGCCATCTGATAAGAGTGTTGGTAGCGTTTCCCATCTTAATTTGTTTGCTAATCTTGGTTGTGTGAATGTTAGGTCTATTGTGCTGAAATTTCCTGTGCGTGTACATAGGTATGTTGGTGTTTCGTCGTTAAGCAATACTAAATTATCTAATAAAGTGTCTTCTATAATTTTACCATTCGGGTTGTTGTGAGTTGATCCCCACAACACGTTGTGTGCGTTGAAGTCTCCTAGTACAATGTATGGTTCTGGAAGTTGGTTGATTAAATTTTCTATTTGATTAATGTTTATTGGTTTATTTGGGGGTAAATAGACGTTGCATATCGTGATTAACGTTAAATGTTACCCGGCTCTGTTTTGTTTCTGGACCGAGGTGAGCGCGGTAGTCACTTCTAATGCTTGACTTTGGGTTGGGTTGGTATAGAAGTTATCTAAGTATATGATAGATAAATATAATTAGTCAAATTCCACAACGTCGTACTTTACCTCAGAAAGAAACCAAACAAAATTATAACCCCTGGGATAAAAATCGCGCGCAATTAGAAATTGCTGTATTATGTTATAATCAGACAAATTTTAATTCACCCAAAAACTATAAACATATTCTTATTTACTAATTAACATTATAACAAAATAACAAACCGTTAATTTTGGTAGCAGGGTTTATTTCAACACTACAAAATTATTATTTTGATCAACCAGTTTTATTAAAATGATATAATTGGGCACATAGTAAATAATATTATTAACAATAAATTATTATTCATTTTTGCATGAAACAAACATGAAACATGAAATAAAACTATACCACGCAACAATTATAATAGTGAATAAATCTGGCAAGAGCTCATAAAAACAGTAAACCGTAGAAATTCAAATTTCAATTAAACATTTAAAAATGCAGTGTTATTCGCTGAGTCTAAAGAAGTCGCGCAACATAATAATTATAAACTGCAGTCAATGGAAATCAAATATGAAATATTGGATGCACAACGATTCTCGATCCAGCAGCAACGCTCTCAGTGTAGAATTTTGTCCGAATGTCTGCCAACCAAACGCAGCTTTTGGTCATATTGAATATCTTGTTCCAAAATCAATATTTTCAGCAAGTTTTCCCTGGTCTTCAGATTATACTAAAATATAGTTAATTGTTAACTTCTATATTATTTTTCAACTGGGTACTCACCTGCCCAGTTGTTATTATCTTTGTGTTGGTGCAGGATTTGTACAAATTGAAACCAAGTTCCTCCTACAAAAATTGAACTATCAAACTGAATACATAAATTTAATTGTTCGGTAATTGTATAACCTCTTTATGAAATTCCAAATAACCCAGTGGATTTACTTTGCATTCCATGGTTCTCTAAACTACTTGATGCAGATATGACGTGAGCGATGTCAACAATTCTATGCTCCGTCAAGAATGAAATGTGAGGATCATTTGACCTGTATTTCTCAATCAGAAGAGGTGGAGATGATTCTTGTACAGAGTAATATTTTGCAATGACTATTAGTCATGTCTACTGTGACAAGGGGTTGTTGGAAATTAAATCGTAAGTCAAGATCTGATTTTGGCAATGTAGAATGTTGCAATTCAACTCAGTTTTATTCTTTAATTTTTACTCACACACTACTACACGATGGTTCCTCGGAAAATGCAGTAGTCGAGAATGTTGATGTTGGAACAATAAAAATAAAAATAATATTATAGTAACATTAAATTATACTATACACACATACTTACTCGTCAGAATAATTACTGCTAGAGTTATAAACCCGATGTCGTTACTTTTTCTCGTTATTGTAGGTATTTGTTGAAAAGAAATTAGTCTTTTTGATATTGCAACCTATTTTGTAAATATATTATTTATGTATGTGCAATAAAGTGTTTCTCTTGTGTGTGATACGGTTCCATTTTGACATTTTTGGCTTCCCTTATTACCAAAAAATAATGTGAAAGTTTGGCAAAATTATCACACGAAATAGAAATGATATGTTAACTTTTTCGTTGCTGATGTCTCACGACAGTTTAAAACAGCACAAACGTAAATCATTTTTAATTTGTATAAATACTGGCACCAACAGACTACAATAATATAATATACATCACAGAACAAAAATAGTATTTATTAGCATTCATGACATTCACGATTAACATAACCTGCAAATTGCGCGCTTCTGTTCAAAACGAAAACATAACAAAAATGCAGGCAAGACGGCAAGAGGTAAGGTCAATCGGCTTGCAATCCCTCCGCCCCTGCCCCTAAACATTCCTCCATCCCCATCGTAAAATTCTCGCGCGCGCTCCGTCTATATTATTTATTATATTATATCATTTTTACCTCTCGCCACTCATATCTGGTAAGAGAGGTATTGTAATCATGGAATCATGCTAAAATTTCGATAATGAGTTTTCAATGGATAAGCACGTTTTGAGGTCCCTAGAAGCCTAGAACACTATTTTGATAATTTCGCGATGATGTCTGTGTGTGTGTGTGTGAGTGTCAGGATGGATGTTGGAGGTACGATAACTCAAATACCTCTGAATAAAAAAATTTGAAATTTTGTATATAATATTCTGACACCCTAGATTAGATCTGATTAGATTTTGGTGTTGATCGTGCAACCGGAAGTGGTAGTTTCTTGAAGATCTGAAGAGTTTTTTTGTAATATCCTCATAATTTATGAATTAATAGGAATTTTTTAAATAACATTGTATACTAAATGTTACTGTCTACAATATGTATTCAAAACGTTGTTTCTATCTAGCACCATTTTCCAATTACAAGAAGTTAAAAATTCTACAAATTTGTTACAATTTTGATTTATCTGCCTACCTATGAAAACAAAAAATAAAATATTTGAGTGTTAATGTCATATGAATTTTTGACTTTTTGGCAAATTGAAATGGAAAATATGAAATGTCATTTATTATTTATAAGGTCATTATAAACTTTAATAATATTATAAAAACTACAATTCTCGAAGTACCTTCATACACACTTAGTAAAATAGTAGAGTATATGGCGAGAGGTCATGTGTTGGCCACATCGGATTTTTGTATATGTGCACGCAAAATGAACTGAAACTTGCTTGCAAAACGCGTTTTTGCTTCCTCTAAACAAGCATGTTTCAGCACTTCGGGAGGAACGCTTTTGCTCTCTCGGGTGAATTGACAGCACTCGACTGATTCTCGGGCTGCCTGCGGGAGCAAAATCGAGTTTTCCTCCCTTGGTGCATAATGTACTATGGTATTGGTAGAAACTCTAATTCCTAATAAACCTACAAAATATCACAAAAATAACAAGACTTTTAGCCTTACATAATTATGACTATGAAATAGTTATTTGTTTTACCAGGCAAAAAAATTACACATTTACTGCCGGGGCTAGTACATATGTTTTTTTACCATGTTAAATATTATTTTTTCGCTGATTGTTATACAAATTAATATTAATTTAGTGATTATTATCAATATTTTGACAGATATCGCGCCATCAAATTATTGCTATGCGCGTTTTTTGTGCCATTGGTGTCACCACTGTCAATAAAATAGCAATCGCTCAACGAAGGCATAGCAACCGAACCGTTCAACAAACGGCCATAGTAACAGTAACATAGTTTCATGGCGATACCTGTCAAAATATTGAAAACAATAACTAAATTAATTTTAATTAATAACAATCTGCAAAAAAATAATGTGTTTAACATGGCAAAAAATATAGATTTACTGCCTAAGCTCGACTGCGCCCCGTCTATCAAACACTAGCCGCGACAGTAAAACAATTATTTTTACGTCACTCGGGGGAGGAAAGCAGTGTTTTCCTCTTGCTAATGGAGGGAGGGAAGCGAGTTTTCCCTCCCGCTCGGGAGGACCGTACTTGCTTTCCTCCCGAGCGGGAGGAAAACACTGTTTTCTTCCCGGTACTGGCGGGAGGAAAACATTGCAAGAAAGGTGATTTCGAGGCCCTCGTGACGTAAAATATTGTGTGTCCCACGGGAGGGAAGGCTATTCCTCCCTTGGGCGAAGCCGGTGCCCTCGCTCGGGCCGTCGCTTCGCCCGCGGGAGTAATAGCTATTACACCCTTGAGCGAAGCCGGCGCCCTCGCTCGGACCGCCGCTTCGCCCGTGGGAGTAATAGCACGCTTCCCTCCCTAGGTGCACAAAATACTATTTTACCTAGTTAAACAAGTAACTACTTTTCAAAACAATCGATCAACAAACGCATAGCAACCGTTCAATAAACGCCCATAACATAATAATTGACCTATCCTGTAAGAAGGAGTGAGTGCGATAGATACAAAGTAACATTGTGTTGAGTGAGACAGCAAGCTGGTGCGCAGTACGCTTTTTCTTAGGAGTAAGCAATTAATTTGAAAATTATTTATTTTTAATTTAAATTAACATAGACATAATAACGCTGTAAAGCTTAAAAAATGTAATGTTTATAAATATATGTTTATAATAACAAAAGTAAAGGCCTATAATGAGGGCTAAACTGCTAAACATTTAAAACGGACTTATAAGGTAAAAATCCAAAAAGTATAAAGTTCAATTTAAAAACTTCAGGCACATGGAACCTTTATGATATTAGGCAAGGCACTTAGAACCTTTTTGGCGAAAAAAAAACTCAATTTTGGGCACTGAGACTCTTTTGATTTTATAGTTTTCAATCATAGTTCAGTTTTTATTGAATACAAATAATAAGCTAAGTCAGTTATAATATTATGTTAAATATGTTGTGTCAAGTGCAATAATTATACATAGGTACATACATATTATTTATATTATTTATATTGTATGTCATCTAGTCTGTATACCCAACTTGACTATATTATTTAAATCCACGACATTACATAGTACCTCAAGCACAATAAATTTCTCTTTCTTCTTTATATTTCCGATAACAAATTGAATAAAGCATGGCACGGGTGAAAACATGATTTGGCTACAAAATGTAACACAGATCCCCCTCCCCCCACACATTACTAGAAATTAAGAGTTGCGAAACTAGTGCCAACAGTTGTTTTAAATAATTACTAAGTAGTTAATCTTTCTCCCGCTGCACCCAGCGAACAGCACCTCCTCGGCTGCAACTATTTGCCGTAAAAATATTGACCAAAATTGTTGTAAATATTAATATCTCCTGTATAAGGTAACAAATCTTCTTCAAAATTTTACCAAACATGAATAAATGTGTAAAGTAGAGTTTACAAACCGAATCTTGGAAAATAAATCTAACACTATTGAGAAAAAAAATAAAATAACATATTTTATGGTTTTTTTATAGGAGCCTGAAGTTCCTTTTTAAATTCCGATTTACTATCTTATGTACAGTACTAAGCTACACAACATATTTAAATATGATCAATATCTTACATCTGGTATAGCAGGAAAAAAATAAATGTATGAAAAAAGTAGGTTTTTTGTATTTTAAATATTGTTCTTGAGGTTTATTTTTAATCATTTTCATACATATTGTAAATAATATTACTAGAAATGTTTCCTATAAATAAGAACAATAACTTACATCTAGCATTGGAGTTATTTAAAAAATAAGATATGAAATGCTTTTTTAGATGGGTAAATTAACACAAATCGTTATAAAATATTTTTATTTACATTAAGTAATGATTTCTTATTGACTATGCATACAAAGAATACTTGTAAACATTGCACAATTTTAATTAAAAAATAAATAGACATAAATACGTCTTTCGTCTATTTTGAAATGCGCGCGCAGGGGTAACATTTAACCTTAATGTTGGGAAATAAGTTTGTACTGCGATTGCTTCGAGATCTGTGTTTAAATTGATTTGTTGTGTTTCTATAGAGTTTTTATTTAGGATTGCCACGCCTCCACTAGCTATTTGACAATCTTGCCTGTCCTTCCTATGTATCTCGTAGTTTTTTAGTTTAAAAAGTTTGTTATCTTGTAGTCTTGTTTCTTGGATACATATGAAGCTTGGGTTATGTTGTTGGATTATGATTTGTAGCTCTGGGAGGTGAGTTATTAGTCCATTGTTGTTCCACTGTATTATGCACATTTTGTTTACTGTTGTTGTGTCGGTTTAAATATTTTTAATTGGGTTTTGAGTTTAGTTGTGATTCTGGTTATTTTGCCTTTTAGTGTTTTGTCAGTTATTTGGGATCTAATGTGTTCTAACCAATGACCTGTTATAATTTAGACACCGCATAGTCGCATTTGTTGTGAAGCCGACACTTCCTGAGACGTAGTAGGCTGATTGAGACCTAGCTTGCAGTGCGGGTTGCGTGTACTACAATAATTCTAAAGTATCTGTCAGATGAAATCATTCTAACCTACAACAAAATTCACTTTGAGATGCAATTTAAAAATATGTACGCATTTTTTGTTAAATATTGTGCATATTGTTGTATTATTTAATATTTTATAAATTATTTTACATTTAAATGACAGTTATAAGGAGACATCTAAAAATGACGTTTTTTACCTTTTGTAGGTACTATAATATTTTAGCAAGAGCACTGTTTATTTCAAATGTTAACCTTAAATTATATTTGATTAAAATAATAAAGATGTTTGGTAGAATTATTTTTGTATAGATTGCACGGCTTTCAGCCATTGATCTCGTCTAGCTTGGTTCATTGGATATCTGAAATCACTTTTAGTTGCATTTTCTGATCTATTATTATTATTTCTACAGAATTTGTAACTATCATTTATAAACTACTGAAAAATATTACGAGTATTTGACACAAAACAGAATTTAAGAAGTTTCACAAAACATAAAACAATACTAAAACCTAACCTTCGAAACGCTTGTCACATAATGACATAATGTAAACAGAAACAAGACAACATTACAGTAAACTAGGCATCACGCATTACCAACGCGGTCTACCTCCCGTTCCCCCACCCAAGTAAGTGTCGGCTTCAAAACAAGCTCTACATCAACAATGCCATGCGGCGTCTAAATTATAATAGGTCATTGGTTCTAACATATTATTAAGTCCGATTATATTGCTCGTATAATCTTTTGCAATAGTGCAGTAATCGCTTAGTCCTTGTGTGTTAATTAGAAAATCTTTTATCTGATCGTATGATAATATATTTTTCTGGATTGATTAAAATATCAACTTGTATTGGTGCCATTTGTTCTTCTAGAGTTTGTGGGGTTGCTGGGCTTTGCGATCTGGATCGTGTTCCTGTTCCTGATTTTCTAGTCTTCTTGGTTGGTTGTTTGAATTGATTTTCTGTTGATGACGTAGTTGGGATGTCCTTATTTTCATTTTCATTTTCTACTCCTTGTGTTTTTTTTCCTTGTGTATTTTGCTGTGGCAAAACTGTAATATCTGTTGTGGTGATTTCTTCTGTTTGTGTTGTAGATACTTGGTTTTTATTTGTTTCCTTGGTATAGTTTTCATTTTCTGAGTCTTCAGGTGCAGGACGTTTGTTCGTTGTTTTATTATCAGTCTGAGAAATTGTGTTTGAAGATGTATGTTCTATGTTTTGACGTGTAAGGGTGTCTTCATTATCATTATCTCTTTCTGGTGTTTCTTTTCTCTGTATGTTATGCTGTAGCGCAGCTGTATTTTCTATTGTGTTGGTTTTTTCTGTTTGTGTTATGGGCGATTGGTTTTCATTAGTTTCCTTGTTTTCATTTTCTGCGTTTTCAGGGGCAGGGCGTTTGTTCGTTGTTTTGTTGTTATCTGTTTGTGTAGTTGTATTTTCATTGTGTTCACACTTTGAAGATGGGTGCCCTAGATTTTGGCAAAAATGGCATATTACATTTTCCCCACTTAGGTATATTCTATACTCTGTGTCATCAAATTTAAAGAGTATACTATCTTGTATTGGTCTGCTCTGTTGTGATACATATAAGAGTCGTCTAAAGCTGCATATATGGGCGTAAATATCTCCTTCTATGCCTGCACGTTGGAAGTATATCGGTGATACTGGTTTTATTCCATGTTGTGTCAATATTTCTTCAAGGGTTTTATGGGGGATGGAGGGACATACGTTGGCTAATGTTAATTTAATAGATGGTGTGATCAGTCGACGGATTTCAATATTATTGTTGTTGATTATAATGGTTTTGTGGTTTTCTATTATTGTGTCGACTAGTTGTTTGTTTGCTAAGTATATACACATTCTGTTATTTGACATCTTTGACGCAAATATTATGTTTTTGGGTTGGATTATGTTTCCTACTGCTACTACATAATCTTTAACTGAAAGGTTTTCGGCTGTGTTTAGGATTATCGCTTGGTCCTTTTTTGGAAAATTTTGTGTTGGTTTGTGGTTATTGTTACTGGCTTTTCCTGCATATGTTTGTTGTGGGTTGATCATTTTGTGTTTGGTTTGGATGTCTGGGGTCAGTTAAATTTTAAACCATTTGGCGTAGTTACGCCTGATATTTTCTTTCCTGTGACCAGTTATTACCAGTATTACCACTGTTATTATGTTTATCAGGTAACATTGTGTTACCTGTAAACCTGATGGTGCTAGTTGCGCTACGCACAACTAGATGGTGCTAGGCGTTGATCGAAAAACCGCCTCGCTGGTATATGTTTGGTTGTAGGTTAGTTATTAATTTGAATTAAGTTTTAAATGTGGATGGATTTTGGTAGTATTTGATTTACCCAATGAAGGAGATGTTATTTGGTAAGTAGGAAAGTAATTTTGAAATACCTCTCAAATCTGGTTTTAAAGATATTATCACTTTTCCACACCTGTCACTTGTCACCTTCACTATCAAGGTTGAATCCGATCAGAACTGGAACAAGTCTTTATACGGGTTAAAACAAGCACCAAGGTGCTGGAACGCGAAGTTCTCTAGTGTTCTAAAACAATTTAATCTTAAAGAATCAGAATATATAGCAGCAGCTAGTGCGGCAAGAGAAACCGTGTGGTTCAGAAATTTGTTAACACGTTCGCGGACAAAGCGGCATATGCCGCCCTACATCCAGGGACATGACGGTATATGCCGTCGAACTTTATTTCGTTTTCGTGGTACAAAGCGGCAAATGCCGACAAAAGTGTACGGGGTTTCCATTTAATCTAAGTCTGCTGTCCCTGAAGAACACATAAAAAATCTGACGTGGCCATCACACAACCTTCCGCCATATCTAGACTTTAAACAGAAATGTATACGTACAATCTGGTACCCATTTAAAATATACAAAAAAAATCTAAAATATTCAAACACAGAAATTAGTATCACCTGAATCAAAAGATTCATTCACACGAAAACTCTTCTGTGTTGAAGCAATCCTCCTCCGTTCAGCTACTACATTTAATAGCTTACGTATGACTTATATAACGCTAGTATGCCAACTTGTCACCCGTCTCATCTGTCAATATGTTTTATGCAGAAACAAAAGTCAACCGAACATGGATTACAAGATTTCAATGTTTTATTTGATAAATTTATTTTTTAAATTTTACTGCAGTTCTTTAATGCTACCAGATAAAGACAATTATTTTATAACATAGATTGCAAATAACTTTTCCTCTTATTCTTATTACAAATAAATACTATATTTATCCAAATTTATAGAAATTTTTGACAATTAATCTTTTCAATCTTCAAAAAATATCACTTCCGGTGAAGATATTTGTACCAAAATCTAATGAGCTCTTCCTATTCGTATACAATTGTAAAATACCAAATATCAAAATTTTTGGGTAATTCGTATTTGAGTTATCCAACAGACGGCATCTGCCCGGACCACACACATACACACACGCGCACACACACACACACACACACACACACACACACACACACACACACACACACACACACACACACACACACACACACACACACACACACACACATACATACAGACATCATCGGGAAACTATCAAAAATGAGTTGTAAGGACCCTAATTCGTGCTCATCCACTAAAAACTCACTACCCGATTTTTTGCATGATTCCAATACCTTCCTTTACAGGTAAGCGGAAGGTAAAAATTATCAATATCCCAGCATACGGCTTCTTGGATTTATTTAATTTTTAAATTTTTTAAAATAAGTAGGTGTCCAGTAGAAAGTTCACAATTTTTGCTACTGTCCGCGAACGTGTTAAGTAATATTGGGCATCGATGTGAAAAAGCAACCGTGTTACATGTCGATAATCAGAGCGCTATTCGTTTTGTGAAAAGCCCTCAGTTTCACAAGAGAAAAATAAACACATCGACGTCCGATATCACTGCATTCGCGAGAAAGTCGAAGAGAGAGAAATTGAAGTTGTATATGTATCTACGAAGACTCTTGCTCGAGATTTGTTCAATAGAATGTGTACAGGTTTAGGATTATGTAAGAAAAAAATTCTATTGAGTGCGCAAACGGCGGAAGTGTTAAAGCTGGTTTTTGCACTCAAGAGAATTTAAAATAGTGCGCGAAATAGTGACGCTACGAGAGTCTCTTAAAAAACGGCAAGTGCTGCCATCTCGTGACGTCACAATAAGTTGGAGTAAGATGTTGTAGTCTTTTGTTGTTGTTTATATTGTAGTGTGATTGTTTATTAAAAATAAATCATTTTCATATTGCTAGTGCGCGGTTTACTTTATTTCTACTAATTAACTAATAAAAATACAACACATCTTTACTGTAAACTTCTCCAGGCTCAGTATGTTGACTGCAGAAATCTGTTCATTAAGGGACAATGGCTGACCTAACTTTATAAAAGCAGTTGTCATATGGTCGGCTGTCCATGCTCTTTTCTTTCCTTTTGAGGTGATGAATGAGACCGAGTCACAGCCAGTGAAGGCGTGGAATCCCCGAAGAGCCTCAGACTTCTTCGGACCAAGAGCGCATACAATTTTGTGGATAGCTATATATCGCCGTTTAGACCCCATACCAAACTGGATCCACAGATCTGTAAGTGTAAGTAAGAGAATGGAAGAATGAAACGGCAATAGCAAGAACGTCGGTGTCAGAGCATCGAATTACGACAGATGTAGCCCCATGACGAACCATATCGTGGACATGTAAGATTATGCGATCATCTGCTTCCTCCATATGAGTGCAAGAGATCTTATTTAAATCAGTGGAATTCTCATTTTTAGACACTTTAAAGTTTGTGACTATATGAACTTAGTTTACAAAATTTACAAGTGTGGAAGCAAGGTAACTAAATAATTCCTCTTTATTTTCAGCATTTACCCTTCTCTGGCCATTTTTGGCTACGCCATTGCATTATAATAATTTTTAACGTTAATCCAACATGACCAATGTGATTTGCGGGTTGAAATTAGTCGAATTCGATACCCTTGAAAGTGCAAGTCAATTCCGAAATTAAAATTTGGATTTTTTTAGAAAACCCGTTTTTAATGCCTTTATTTTAATAAATACAAGACAAATTGCTACAAATATAGAATTCACGTTGCAAATTTATGCAAAATGTAAGCTTTGAACTATAAAATTGGTTTATTAACTAAACCTAGAAAATTGAACTTACCCTCTTTGGTCGATTCTGACTACGCCACTGGTCTACCGTCAATTTTATCGATTACCAGATATTACCAACATGCTTGGTGGGTTAGAATTAGTCGAATTCGATACCCTAGTAAGTACTGCAATTAAAATATTGCCCAAATCAAAAATTTAGGCCTTTTTTTAGAAAGTTCGTTTTTAGTAGCCTTAATTTGACAAATAGATGATAGTTGGCTATATATATCGCCTCAACGTTGCAAATTCATGCGGTAAGAACTGTTGGTACATTAAAATCGGCCTATTATCAAGTGATACAAAATTTTATCCATTTTTCACAAAAATGTCCAAATTTCGTATCCAAAGGGACATTTCCAAAGGAACTGCGGGCAAAAAATTGCATTTTCACCTAAAGAACATGTGTGCCAAATCTCATGCTTCATGCTACAAAATTATTTTTTTATCCGTTAAAGTTATTCACCTAGTTTTTATTTTAAATAAAAGATAATGCATTTTTTTGTCGAGCTACTGTCGTATAATTATTTTGTCAGAGGCGTTAATATTGCTATTACATTGATTAAACTCATAAAAATTTACTTATTATGAAAAAAATTAAGCTCCCAGATAGCACAATTATCCAGAAGATATCTCTAGGATTTCTTATTAAAGATATAAAGGTAATTTCGAAAGATATCTTATTGATAACAAACAGTGACCTCTACTTATATACATAATGGACGTGCGTCTTGGGTAATATAATATGTGTCTTCACCGAAAAGGCAACCCGCATAACTGGTGGACTGTGTGTATAGATAGTCCAAGCAATGTTGTCCATTTTTTGTTCACATATTTCATGCAAAAATAAATATTACAAAATTTTTGAAGATAAATACATTAAATACTGGTTTGCAGCAATAAAACATAAAGTTACAAATATTGTCTTAGTCCTTTTGGCTGTGTCTAACTATATTCAGTTGACGCGATGCGCACTTATCACTTTTAGAAAGAGAGGTTCAGTCCACCATGACAGATAACTGGAGACGGCCCCTTACATTGTATAGATATAGGAGACGCAGGTCCATTATGTATATAGAGGTCACTGATAACAAATTGAACATATCTCATGTAATGTGAACTAATCCCTATGAAGATATAACTTTGATATCGCTTAAAATTTAGCTTATAGTTATCTTTTAAAGATATTCGAAAGATATCATCTTAACAACGATCCCCACGATGCCATAGGTGAAGATATCTTAAATACCTACTTGTGAACATAAAAGTAATGCATTTGAAGTAATCCATTTGATATCTTCTAAAATTGATCTTACAGGTATCATCTAAACAACGATCCGTAGTGAATATATCTTATACATAATGTTCCAGAACTTAGGACAAAAAATTAAAGGGTATACAGGTTGGTGGAGGTGAAATGCGAACATAGGGAAATATTATGACAATGAAGTTATTATGCTAGGCATCTTGATATACGTGGAATAAGTACTGTCAAAGTCAAAGTAGCTGTCATATTAGTGAAATTTTTATTTGCTTTAAAATATTTTCTTTGCATAATAATGTACGTGTACGAGCAGAACAAGAAAGTTTACATGCACTTTTAGATTTTATTATTATTTCTGTTATTGATTACTCTTTTTGCCACACAAATTCACATTACTTCGTTTTGTGACACTACTTCAAAATATATCAAGATACCTGGCATGAAAGTTCGATTGTCATGTATGTTCGCATTTCACCTCCACCAACCTGTATACTGTACGACGAGATGATCATGAAACAAAATTTTGTTTAAAAAAATTCGCAAAAAAAATGCATTGTATTTCAAGCAAACTTTTTTTTGCCACTGGTCGGTAGTTATTTTTAATAATTATTGTTTTCAAATCTTCTACAATGAAAGTAATTGTTTACATAATAACTAATACGAATAAATGTCTAATATTGTGTAAACCAGAGGCAAAAAAATGTTTGCTGGAAATACGATGCATTTTTTTGCGAATTTAAAAAAAAATTCTTTTTGTTTCATGATCAGCATATCGTACAGTGTATATGCTTTAATTTTTTGTCCTAAGTTGTGGAACAACTGTATACTGAGAACTGAAAGTAATATATTAAAGTTTGGAATATGTATCAACAAATCAACAATATATTTTTGCGTAGAGCAGATTATTACAACAATTTCTAAAATAATAATATTCAAACGTATATCGTAATACATATAATATTCTCTCTAGCGGTCTAGCGGTTATCGTTTCGAAGTTTGGTTCCTAATAGGTCTCATGGTTCGAGTCTCGCCAAGTTGGCAGCGGTTGGCAGTTTATCCTCAAATTCAGCATTGTTAGGTTGTTAAATCAATGCGACGTACATAATTGCGATATAAATGATATTTATTTTTTGGTTTGCTTCTATAATTGACCTAATTAATCGATTTTAAGAAATGCAAAATAGATATTAGTAAGAGGTCTATAGGATAACTTTTAAAGATGTTTATAAGATTTTAAAAATCTGACGGTGGCCATCACACAACCTTCCGCCATATCTAGACTTTAAACAGAAATGTATACGTACAATCCGGTGCCCATTTAAAATATACAAATAAAAATCTAAAATATTCAAACACAGAAATTTGCATCACCTGAATAAAAAGATTCATTCACAGGAAAACTCTGCTGTGTTGAAGCCATCCTCCGTTCAATTACTACATTTAATATCTTACTTAGGACTTATATAGCGCTAGTACGCAAACTTGTCACCCGTCTCACCTGTCAATATTTTTTACGCAGAAACAAAAATCAACCGATCATGGATTACAAGATATCAACGTTTTATTTGATAAATTTATTTTTTAAATTTTATTGCAGTTCTTTAATGCTACCAGATAAAGACAAATTTTTTATAACGTAAGTTGCAAATAACTTTTCCTCTTATTCTTATTACAAATAAATACTATATTTTTCCAAATTTATATACAATTTTGACAATTAACCTTTTCAATCTTCAAAAAATATCACTTCCGATGAAGATATTTGTACCAAAATCTAGGGAGCTCTTCCAATTTATATACAAATGTTAAATACCAAATATCAAAATTTTCGGGTAATTCGTATTTGAGTTATGCGACTAACACCCGGCCTTGACCACACACACACACACACACACACACACACACACACACACACACACACACACACACACACACACACACACACACACACACACACACACACACACACACACACACACACACACACACACACACACACACACACACACACACACACACACACACACACACACACACACACACACACACACACACACACACACACACACACACACACACACACACACACACACACACACACACACACACACACACACACACACACACACACACACACACACACACACACACACACACACACACACACACACACACACACACACACACACACACACACACACACACACACACACACACACACACACACACACACACACACACACACACACACACACACACACACACACACACACACACACACACACACACACACACACATACACACAGACATCATCGTGAAACTATCAAAAATGAGTTGTAAGGACCCTAATTCGTGCTCATCCACTAAAAATTCACTACCCGATTTTTTGCATGATTCCAATAC